>JAVQJS010143331.1:0-12763 GCA_036024795.1 Galaxias rostratus | reverse complement strand
ACACACACACACACACACACACACACACACACACACACACACACAGCTCTCTCTGTAGCCCTCTGGTGTTTTGTTTGGGACTCACACTCTGTTTTGTCATACCATGGGCTGAGAGCACAGTGGGTGTGACTGGCACCATATCCCCAGTATATGTTTTGACCTCTCTCTCTCTCTCTCTCTCGCTCTCTCTCTCTCTTTGCCTACCCACGCAGCATTAGGAAGATACAAAGGTACTGTATGTCTGCTTCTCTCCTCTCCTTGTTTTCCTCACACCTTCCTCTCCTTTTCCCACCGGCTTTATAATTTACCACGGAAAAGAGTATTCCTCTGCGCGGATGTGACCCACCAGTGTGTGTTTGTGTTTGTGTGTGTATGCGTGTGTGTGTGTGTGTGTGTGTGCGTGCGTCCTCAGCATGGGCGTGCGGGTGATGGACACTTCCTGGGTGTCTCGGAAGGGCTCCTCCACGCTGGTGCGGAAGACGTCGTCCACGCCGCCGGGCATGCAGGGCCCGGGCTCGCCCGCCGACACGCTGATCGCCGAGCAGCCCGGCGAGTTGGCCGGCTCCCCGTCCCCCACGCCCCCGCCCGGGGACCGGGTCGGGTAAGTCCTCCGTGGAGCACCCCCTCTCCCCCGCCACCACCACCGCTCTATTTTGTCCTCCTCCTTTCTCCCTCACCTCCCACCCTCACTCCATCACCGGCGTCTCCTCCCCCAGCGCTCTCGTGACTCTGACCGTGGCTGCTCCTTGCTTTTTGGGTCCTTTGGTTTGATTTCTGTTCGTTAGGGGGGGGGGGGGATTTGGATTTTCTCACGCAGTCCACCATCTCTCCCACCACATTGCTCATGCCGCGTGATTTCACGTCGGCTCACTCTGTTTTCCCCTCACTCCCCATCTCCAACGTTCATTTGAAGTTTGTTAGGTTAATGTCAATCGGGTGTTCATTTCTGAATGCGGACTGTACTCAAATTCTGTTGCTGTTTATGTCCAAACGTGGACGTTTTCATTCTCTCAATGGCATTAATCTTCAAACCACAACTCCCAGGGTGCATGTCAATATTTTATGTCGATATGGGTTTAGCTTTTGCAGCTTTGACCGTGAGTGCTATTCCTTTTCCGCTCACGGCCGACTGAGTTGGACCATTTTGCGAATGGACACGATCACCACAGCTAATCGAGCCTCACCCTCCATAGTGGCTCTATTGGCTGTCTGTGCTGCGGACGCGTGGTGACGCCGCTTGCTGGCTCCATCGGCTTGCCCTCCATGCCTGTGACTCTTTCAGCCAGTGAAAGGGTTTTGTGTCTGCTTCACGCTGCCCTGGGCTGCCCCGAAGGGGGGGGGGGGGGACCTGCGTTCGCACACCAAAGTCTGTAGCAAAAGAGGCTGACCTGGTCCGTGACGAGGCGAAAACGCACCAAGCGTAGTTCTGTTAGCGTCTCGTGGGGGCCCCGTGTCCTGGGGTCCGAGGAGACAGCTCGCCCCAGCACCGTGCAGTGTGCAGACACAAGGGGATCACAGTGGGAGACTTGTGTGCCGTGGTTTTTAGTTTTTTTGGGGGGTAGGGGGGTCTCTTTCAGTTGGGAATCTGAAAGTTTTTTTTTGCTTTTGCTTTTGCTGTTCCTTTGTGCTTGTCCTTATTTTGTTCACAGAGCTGACTGTGTGCTAAGCTTGGTGCTCACCGCCCGCACCCTTTGTCCGCACCACAAAATGCAGTTTGGAAAAAAATATATATATATATATGCATACTTTTTTTTTTTTTTTGTTGCTCGGATCAGAACAACTAACTTACTAACACTTTTAAGTTTATCAAGAAAGCCACTCCTCTATGGCTCCAATTCGTCTCCCTGTTCAGTTACCAGAGACATTTTCTTTCTTCTGCTGTTTATTCTCTTAATATCTGCAGCTCAGACGACGTGTCGCCCAATCGGCCGAACTCCTCTCACGTCTACCCGCCCCCAGGGGAGGACCGGCCACCCCCTCCTTACCCCATCTCCTGCCACCCGCCCGCCCCGCTCCACTTTTACCCCAAGCCCCCACCCTGCGCCCGCCCCGTGGCCCCGGGTCCCGAGTCCCAGCCCCCCAGCTCTCCACCTCCCCCCCTGCGCTGGACTGGCTTCACCCCCCCACAGCCGCCGCCCCCTTCCTCCTCCTCCTCTTCCTCCTCCTCCTCGCTTGACATCAATTCGAACCCCAAACCCAGCTGCCTGCACTTCACCAAGCACGGCCCGCCCGGCGACGTGTCGCATGCTGCCCCGCCCGGCGACGCCCTAAGCTCCTCCCCCCTCTACATCAAAACCCCGCTGGTGCTAACCCGCCACGATCTGCCCCTCGGCAACCCCCCTAGCATCCCCTCGTCCGCGCCCCCGCCGTGGGCTGCCTGTCCCTGTGCCCGAGAGAGAGGACCCCCCAGGCTGACTAGGTAACTACATCACACCCACGGCCAGAGTGGAGGCACCACAGCGCGGAGAGAAGGGCCTCGGCTCTCTCCTCTCCTCCAGCTTGCTGGCTCATGTTTTGGTTTTTGTTTTTGTTTTTTTTGTTTTTGTTTTTTAAGTTTGCTGTAGTTCTCTCTCTCGTGCCCTCTCTCTCTCTCTCTCGCTCTCTCTATGTCTCTCTCTCTCTCTCTGTCTCTCTCTCTCTTTTTTTTAATCCCATAGCTCAGATTCTGTAACATTCACGTTGTCGTGGGATGCCTCTCACGGGGGTTGCCTAGCAACTGAGGATGTTACGGGCTTAGTGCAGCAACGCCTGGTGTAGAATAGATGATAAATACATGAATCATACTGCATATGGTTACTGAGAAGCAGATCAATGTATTTATTTTTGTTTTATTGCAGTAGTGTGTTACAGATTTTCAAACACAAAAGCGATAAAGCAACATATTGGTGTATGAATGGAGCTTTTGAAAAAAAATATTGGTGGGGGTGGGGGGGGGGTTGCATTCATATTCAGTTTTAGTTTTGTTGGACAAATGTGCACACAACAATTTACAGGACCCGTCTCAACGTACAGCATTAAAAGAGTTTCGACAAGTGAGTACCACTGCAGGTTTGAAGGCTGACTCTGCAGTGCCATGGGTCTCCAGCATAACCACACACACACACACACACACACACACACACACACACACACACACACATTCACAGACACGCACACGCGCACACGCACCGAATAGGATGAATCGTTAGACCCAATCAATGTATGCGTTTCAGACCACGCCCGCTCGACAACACTCCTCCCACCATTGCTGCTCATTTAGGTGACCTTCCTGGGGAGCACAGGCCTCACGCCCGGCTCACTCTGACACGCTGTAGTCACTGAGGTTGACGCCATTGCGAGCGAAAAGAAGGTGGACAACCACGGGCGCACGCAGAGTGGCGTGCCGTGTGGGCGTGATGCTAGAGGCCCAACACTGTGTTATTCACAGCCCGGTCCGATATAAGCTCAAAAGCAGATGCAGCGACTACTCAGTGAGTGTAACATCGCAGCTATTGATCGTGGGTGTTGATGATGGTGATGATGATGATGGTGGTGGTGATGAACACTTTGCTGCGAGGGTACGTTCAAGCATCCGCCGCAAGGGCAGTCCCATACGACGCGGTTCACACTCACACACGCTTAGCTACCTTGCTGTTGTCTTTTTTTCCAGCACCTTGAAGAGCAAAGAGCTGTCGCCTGTGATTGGCCACAAAGGCATTCAGGTGGCCGGGCCCACAGTGCCCCCTGGCTGCGGACAACAGAGCAGCAGCAGCAGCCAGTCCCCCCATTCTACAGAGCACAGCCCACACACCCTGCGCAAAGGTCAGTGGGCCCCCGTTTAGGAAAATTTCACAGGGCCACTTTAGATCAATGATCAATTGATACAACTAGTTTTTATTTTATTTTATGAGTACACAAAATGATGCATTTATTTTGTTCTACAGTATGTTTTGGGTATTTTGACACTCGTGTACCTATTGTAGGCTCATTCCTTAATTGTATGAAAATTCGATGCTAACGCTCCTTTTTTTTATTCCTCCACTTCAGGTTCCAAGAAGTTGGCCCCTGTGCCCCCCAAGGTTCCCTACGGCCAGTCCAGTGGGATGTCCGATCAGTCCACAGGTCAGCCGTCGCCGGTCAGCCTGTCCCCCACCCCTCCCAGTACCCCCTCTCCATATGGACTGGCCTGTCCCCCGGGGCAAGGGCTGGCGTCCTCCCCCGGCGGGCAGCTCCCCCTCGGGGCTCCCCACTCCCTGTCCTCCCCGCCCTCCCTGACTGGAACGCTCACCAAGTCTCGGCCCGCCCCTAAGCCCAGGCAGAGACCAAGCCTGCCCCCTCCTCAGCCGCCCACAGCCCCCCTGGGGCCCCCGGGCCAAGCCTCGGGCCCGGCCCCCGGCCCCGAGCCCCTGGAGCAGGGCATCCCGGACCAACTGTCCCCTGGGGAGAGCATATCCACAGGTAATCCCCTGCCCACAGCAACACCACCACCACCACCTCCTCCTCCTCCAGCACAGGTGGGGCTGCAGAGGCCCTCGCTCAGACTCGCTGTGGCTCTGTCCAACGGAGACGGTGGACGAGTGTAGGACTCCCAGGGTGCCTCTTGTTCCTCGTAGTTCCTGTGTAGCTGGCAGAGGACGTCCTCCACTGTGCACAACAACAACAAAAAAAAGAATGTCTCGTTGAAATATCGGTTGCCTTTTAGACACAGACGCCCCCTGAGAACGACGCCCTGTTTAGAATGTCAGGACCCTGTGCGTTCGATTGTAAGCAGAGAGTATTCCCCTGTGAATTCATTTGCTTGTGTTATGTGATGATGTTTCGGATGGGGTGTTGGGGGAGTAATGCTTTGGAGAAACATCAGAGAAGCATAGCGTGTCCTGCTTGTATGGAAGTGTCCATTTAGAATTCATCATGTGCTCTCTGTTTATCTGTGTTACCCAGACCCCCCACGTGGCAGAGGTAGGTCAGAGGCTCACACACTCCGGTTTCCGTTCCTCCCTCAGGGCCTTGCCGACAGTAGCCAGCGTGTCTCCAGCCTGTCTCATTGATGTTCTGATGTTGAGCTGTTCTCTCTCTGTCAAATATATATTTATATATATATACCCGTCCTCCTGTCACTCTGTTATATTTATCATTCTCTTGTCCCCCCCTCCTCCCTCCCCCCCCCCCTCCCCTTGCTACTATTGTGTACCTTGCAGCTGTGTGAGGCCAGGGATTCAGTGTGGGCTATGTGTGAGGGGGACTTTTAGGGTAAGCCAGACCGCTACCTCGCCCCGCCCCTCCCCCCCTCCTCGTCCCGTCAGTATCCCCGCGTTCCATCTTCACCGCCTGGCCCAGTGCTTTCTGTGGCTGCCTCTGGGGTCTCCTGCAGCCTGCTTCAAACGCACCTTAGCAATAGCCGGCCAGTGGCCGCTGCCGGCGCCATCCACACGTTGAGCTCTCGTGGTCGAGGGCTCTCCCTCTCGGCCTGGACCCCGTGAGGGTCTCTGCCCCGGGCCGCTGTTCAGCCCGTCCCGTGCGGCTCAAAGGACCCCCCAGAGCGCAGCCCACCACGCTCGCATCGCCTCAGACGCCCCGTGGCTTACGAAGGTGTGCTGTGACTCCATCCAACAAAAAAAAACGCCCCCTCTTCCTCCTACACTTCGCCATTCTCCGCCCAACGCCAACAAACACATCCCCCCCCCCCCTCGCCCGCCCGCCCTCACCCTAACGGTCCACGCCTGTGGGGGAGGCGACAGGTAACCCCGCTGGCCCTCTCCGGCAGGCCCCATCGCTTGATATAACCTCTGCTGTCTCTCGACACCACCACCACCAGGCTCCGCTCCATCTCATTCCCACACAGGGGCTATAGCTCACTGCCCCCTCCTGCAGGCTCTCGGGTGATGTTGTCCTACGTGCAGCAAATAAGTCCGAACACACAAATCCAGGTTCTCCCATTGTTACTTCAAAGCTCACCTCGACGTCTCGGGGCCATCCGCCACAGACTTCCACGCACATCCTGTCGCCTCTGTGTTTGACGAGTCGCTGTTGTTAGTGTGTGACGTGTCAATGTGCAGTCATTTCAGAACGCAACAAAAAATAACTGTCGGTGTGTTTTAGCGACCGAAATGAAGTGACGTTGTTTTTAATGGACAATGCTTGAAAGTGCCACATCCATTCAGCGTTTCGTCTCTTGAGATGGCCTGATTTGAAAGCACATCCTTTGACAGCATCCCAGGGTAGCATATGTCAGATACATGCCGCACGTATCCTGCTGTTTCTGTCAGGTCACGAACGACATTTGAAGCGTACCGCAGAGTCATGGGCACTTCCAAACTAAATCTGCTTTCTACTCTTCCTTTTATTCCACCTCATTGTCATTGTTTACCTTTCCTCCTGTTCACCTCATGGCCATCATCCCTTCATCACCACCGCCATCATTTTTGCAACACCCCCCCTCCCCCCCTGGCTTACACCACCATGTTAACCCATCACTAGATATCTTCAATTACGAAATCCCCTCCTTCAATGTGAATCTGGACAGCCTCATCGACGAGTTCAGCGGCGGCCCGAGCAGGAGGTCCCTGCCCCTGACAGACTCGTCGGCGGGTGGAGCCGCTGTGTCTGAGGAGGAGCCCCAGAGCACCACCCTATGACCTTTCACCTCCTGACACCGACGCTCACCTGGCTGCCCGTAAGGCCCGTTCAGCTGTAAATACCGTGTCTGTCCCCGGTCACCGCCGAGGCCTGCCGCCCCATGCAAAGAAAAGCCCACCTGAAGTCAGAACTCGACCTCCCCCCCCTCCCCCCTCCCTCACGTCCGCTATAGGCTGCAAGGAAAATCATCTTTTAGTCTCGCTCTATAGTTTGTAAACGTGACTTTTTAAAAAAAAGATTAAATAAATAATGCACCAAAATGCCATAGAGGAGGAACAGTTGCCTTTGGAGAAGTTTGGAACTATATAGGAGTATTATGCCAAGTTAAGTATATATTTTTAAATTAAATTCTTTTTTTTTTTTGCTTTGCTTTTTTAAGTTTGAAGCTGTGCTCTGTTACTTAAGTTGTATTCAGTTTTATTTTTGCCTTATCAGAGAATGCAATCCAATTGCAATATGAAATATGAAACACGAAACTGTTTGGCTGACCCTAAGGGAACTTCAGAACCCGACGTGTTTGGGAGCAAAGCCTGTCCCCAGGGTTAGAGTGAGTGGTCCTGTTGCGCGTTACTTACAGGGTCTCCTGGTTTGCTGCACATGCTTCGATACGATGCCCTGGAGTCCCTCCCTGGGCGTGCAGTACCCCCTTTCCCATTACTGCACTGATTTATCCCGCGTCATGCTGGCTTTTCCCTATTGTTTACTGCATATGGTCTCCACTTCAGGTCGGACAGATCACTTAGGACAGTATTGCATTGCATCGCTTTGTCACTTTATTATTTATTTTGTACAGGGTTAAAGAAAAATAACATCACGAACACGTGTCCACCAGCACAGTATGAGAATGTCTTTGGAATAAAATCCAGTCTGTTTCGTGCGTAGTTAGCTGTTATTTAAGCTGTTAGCTTTGTGGTAGGGCAAGACGCAAATTCCCTGCAATTTTGGAAGTGGCTGCTTGAACGCCCGAGGGGTGAGAAACCCTTGGCACTGAGTGCAGAAAAAATTCAGGTCTGGAGTGTGCACTTCCTAAGGGTGTTTCTGGTCGGCCCAGAGGCTGCCCCTAGGATGAGCGTAGAAGAAGAAGATAAAACAGGAGATGATGTTAATGCTAAAATGAGTGGAACTTGAGGTGACCGCCTGACTGCACTGGCTGCAGGATCAGGGATTGCTCTAGGCCAGAGTCATAGATTACACACCGATGAACATCCAACTCTGTCGTTAATATTCACAAGTGCTTCGGGAGGCTCCCTGACCTTTCATCCCCCTTGTAAATATGAGAATACAACATAGATCTCTGTATATAAACGTAAAAGGGAAGGCAAATCTAAAGGCAAATACTTGATAATACATCATATTAATATATGTGCTTGTATTTATAATGTGTGGGATGATGTGGTGTTATTTTGGTCCCTGCACACAGTTGGGAGTGTTTCACTGCGACCACGTCCATGACGCTGCAGGAAGTCCGAAATATATTACTGTTTTGAAAAATTTCAATGGTTTTGTTTTGTGATTCAAATGTTGTATTTTGGCTTTTGATTAAGAACATTCAGTTGCTAAGCAGAGTACTGAGCAATACCTATTTAAATATTTCATATCTTATCTAACGACTTATTCAGAACATATGAGTATGAAGAAACTTCATAAAGGAATCAACCACGTTTGGTAAAATGTACGTCATTGACAATAGTTTAATTCAAACAAGACAAAAAAATAGTTGTCAGTCAATTTCAATCATTAACAGAAATAATTTTGCGCATCAGTATTTGAAAAACAAACATTTGAACTGTTCCTTTGTAGATACAGGCCCGAGACATATTTAAAGCCTTGGATTTGCCTTTACAGATTCCGAGAGATTGGGCACAAGGAGAGCAGATGGTAGAGCTAGATGAGCTAGACAAGCCGTCGTGCGTTTCGCCTCACACTTATTCATCAAACAACAGATGCTGCAGTGACACTTTTCTAATCACATCTAAAATATCTTCCGATATGATACTTTCTTCAATTAAAGTGCAATTACATTGATTAAGTATTTCACAGTCCAAAAGGTTGCCAGTCACCCTACCCCAATCTTACAGAAAGCCATTTATATCAAAGCTATACTTTTTGTTTCTTTTCCTTTATTTGTCTCTAAGTGTGTAGTAGTTACTTTTTGTCAGAAACGAATTCTAGGAGGAAAAGCTCTCCAAAAATGAACTATGGTATGCCTCATTGTTTGCTCTTGATGAACTGTGTATGAAGATGTTGTTGAATAATTATATTTCTAGTTGTCGTGAAAATATGATGACAAGTGCCCTCACTATGTTATTGTTTTAGATCAAATCGTATACTTTATGTGTACTAAGGTTTATTTTCTGTGCTAGAATCACACATTATGAGGAGGCAGGGACATGGCTCTTTGGCCTGCTGGTTGAATGTGATCTACTGAGATCTTAAAGGGTAAGAAAGCTATAGTTCACTTGGGTCCATCAACCTATTTGTGGGATTGAAATGCTGAGAAGTATTAAATGTTCGATGCTTGTAAAGTGAATGGGGGCCTGTATTGATCTGTTGAAAGTGTTGGCATGCAATGATTCAGGGCACTATTTTTATAATGAATTATAAAGTATCACGACTAAAATTGCTTTCACCCTCACTTACAGTATAAGCATGCATTCATCACAGCCGTAGGTGTCTATCCACTGAGACATTATAAAGCGTGGCTATCTTGAATTCCCTCAAAGCGAATCCTTGTAATCATCTCATTTTGGATTTGAAGTGTATGACATTTGAAGTGAAGCTCATTTTGAGTAACTCTATTTCACAATATAATTTCATATGCACAGTGTTCTCAGCCCAAATGTGTCGACCACAGTTCCCCGCTCAGCTCTGTGTCCAAAGCAAGGCTCAACTTGTTTACATTTCATTTTCAATGGACTTCCCGAGCGAAAACCGAGGAAATATGAGACAATGTCATGCATGCGCTTCGGTAGTATTTTGATAATCCATGATGTGTGTCTATTGCTGTATTTTTAGAGAGGTAATGAACGGTTTGAGGGTGCTAAATGCAATGATGTGCGACCGAGCAAATGGACACCGATGCGTCAGTCCTGACGGGGTCACGGGGCCATAGAGCCGTGGACGTTGCCCTTTGGATGTACTGCCTCCTTTCTGCTTTCACTACTATTGTACAAACCTGCCGCTTGGCCACCCACCTACCGTTCTCCCCTCCTCCTCCTCCTCTCCTCTGCTTAGCATATCAAGTGTAACACAGTGTCTACTGTGAAGCCTTCCGCAATCCTTATCAGAATGTCAGAAATAAATATATATATATTAAACTCTACATTTGTAATAATCCCGATTTACATGAGTGTGTGTGTGTCTGTGTGTGCCTTCCTTTAAGTCATTCCAATATTCTGCACAGCAGCCTCACACGGTGTATGAACTATGTGTGTCCAGACAGTGTCACTGTTTACACAGTGGATTTCAACACAGGTGCACACAGGATGCATTTCGGCACAACATGAATTGTGTTTAAGTTATGGATATGCTGTGATAACTTTCACTCTGAATAATTGAAACATACATAATAATTTTTACACAATTGATCGAGCTTGACGCTGCTCTTCCTGACTCACTGAGTGACGATCACGACTTTCCTTGTCTTCCTCCCACTCAGTGGGGAACTATAGGGAGGCTTGGCCGCTCCGACTTGCAGGTGCCTCGAACCTGTGTAACTGGAAACGCAAGGGGACTACGATGTGTATGTGAAGGAAACCGGTGTGCACAGCTGTGTCAGAGGGACTTTGACAGTGACAACTGGGATCTGGTGATCACGTAGAAACCAGGCACACCTCACCATCTTGTTCTTCCACATGGCCTCCCGTGAAGTCACTCCCTGCCCAAGAACGCGTGCCTTATCCCTTACAATCTCTTACAGACAAATGCAACACCCTATCCCCTGTCTTGCATTACCACTTAAGGAGACAACCCACTCTCTCTGCTCTCATTGTTTATCTGCTGGAACTCAATCTCTGAGGTCCTATATTTTCTTACAACAAACCAAGAGCCAGACCGGCTCATCTCGGCCCCTCTACACTTTCTCCTTGGAAGCACCTAAGCCCAAGACACATTAATTATTTGTTTTTAGGAGGCTGGGCCTCCTGTAGGGTAATGTTTTGCTTACATTCTGAGTCAGGTGGCTTTGGTTACAAAAGTGGATATAAGGAGTTTTTAAATCCAGTTTGTTTGTGTGTTTTCAATCTCATTATACTGTATCTAGGAAAGGAGGGCAATTCCCTCGGTTTTTATATGTCCACATCGAACACAGGCTTGACCAGGGGAACAAGTTGTGGATTCACAAAAAAGGTCATCACTATAGGTTAACCATCTTACCCTAAAATAACCCGTTCGCTACGTTAACTCAGCGTTCGTTTCCATGACATGCATATAAAGGCCCACAATAACCTGACGTACGTAGTAAGGTTTGTGCAGTTTCTACTGTATGCGCTTAACCGTTTGGTGCTTGGTGACACCGCATCTAACAACAACAATAAAAAAACGAAATGATTTAGTTTGATCTAAGGGAAAGTGTGGACTTTAAAATCCGGGTTAATATCTAAACTGACTGTACAAATATTCTGTAAGTCGTTGGCAATAAACTAACATCACCACCATGTTCCTCGTAAAACAAATCGTATAAGGTAGGCTAATAAAATTGAAACAAGCAATGGGCAATAAAGAACTTCGAGCCTCGACTCTATAAAATAGCATTATTTCTTTATTCAGAAAGTTTTTTAATTTAGGGGGAGATATTTCCAGCAAGCGCAAGTGTGCCTGGAACTGTCAGTGAACAACTGTACAATATTGAAAGTATTAACTAATTAAACTGTTTATGAAGTTTCAGACAAACAAAATGCAAGTGGATTAGTTCGTGCACATGCAAATTACATTTTAAATCTTATGACACAAAATGACAAACATGTAAAAGAGATTAAATGCAAACATGTGGACCATTTCTAGTTTAATAGATTATGCCAATATAATCCACGGTAGGGTTGCAGCAACTAATGCAAGTACAGTAAAAGTCGAAAGCAAAATAACCAAGCAGCATGATATCGTGCAAATTCGGCGCCGACGTCTGTGGTGGGGTTGGACCACAGTCATGACAACATTGACCACATCTTCCTCGGCCATTGGTCGCCCTTGAGCGCTGATGATGAAAATTTGTGAAGATTTGTGGCCAGGGCTGACAAGTGTCTTTCGACTTAGCCTACTGGAAATCTCTCTAATATAGTGCGCAATCCAATTGAATCCTCTCGGCAATGTATTCCTTGACGCTGAGTTTTCATCATGCGGTGGTGAAGCTATTGGGACTTCCAGAGTCTGCTCTGTTTCTGCGTTCTTCTCCGATGCAAGTGAAACGTCGACATCTTCTCGTTTTTTAATGAACGTCAAGTGTCGACAGATGGGACAAATTATTGTACCCTTGATTGTTCCGTCTCTGTTCAAACTGACGAGGGTTTTCACCAAACAATCATGACAGAAAATATGTCCACAACTCAGTGTCCTTTCTGTGCCAGACTGAAACTCGTAGCACACGGGGCACTCTGACTCAAGTGCGTCCTCTCGACTCTCATTTACGAAAAAATCCATCATATTAAAGCCTGACTGTGTTCAAAATATACAATCCATATTAAGCAATGCGCGCTGCAGGTGTTATAAAAAAAGTGGGATTATTATGATACAATTTACAACGTAAACAAACACACAAGAATAGTCCCTATGTTATCTGGCCGCCGTCGGTGGAAGCGAGAGCGACTGGTATAACAGGGTCTGTCACCTGTGGAGATGAATGACAACTCTCGCACTTGATCAAAAGCAGCCAGACAAGTTCACATTCCCCAATAGTTCTTTTACTCCGGTATAGACAGATAATGTATGTTGTTGGAGCTACTGGGAGGTGGGGGAAAAATCACATTTGTGGACGAATAAAATATTATTATTGTTGGAATCCTGTTCTTATTTTATCTCATATTGTGCCCAGACCATTTGCTGTGTCTACTGTTATATCTGCGTAATACAAGATTAACTGTGAATATGCAAGGTTGGTTTTTCAGGAGTTCCTTGAAGAATGGGACCAGCTGTTCTTCGATGAAGGAACTGCATC
>JAVQJS010143322.1:0-21898 GCA_036024795.1 Galaxias rostratus | reverse complement strand
CACAAAAAAAAAAAAAAAACGCGGGGGGGTTTTCCCAAAACAGGTTGGTGGCCCCCCCCCCCCCCCCCCCCCCCGCAGAAGTGCCTGGAACCAACTGAAGCGGTTCCTTCCCCCAAACGATGACGCCGCGTTTCAAGCCACTGCCTGTGCCCCCCCCCCCCCCCCGGCTGTGAGGCTGCCTGTGCCCTCGGCGTTGTTTCAATTTTTGTCTGTGATGCTGGCCACGCTCTCCATGGTGCACAGCTCAACAGCCACTAGGGAGCATTTGGGCTAAAACACACGTGGCACCATTTGTCTTGCCACTGTCCTTTCACAGGGAGTTCAGATTGTCCTTCTGGGTTTTGATACCGCGTGGCTATCGGGCTGCATTCAGAGAACGGCGGGCCCATGAAACCGGTCCCGTCTGGAGTCATGTTGACTTTTCAGAGGAGGCCCCATGTCGTCATACGACACCGGCCGAGGTTCACACTGGACTGCTTGCTCCATCAGCCTGGGCATTGTGTGCACAAGTGAGTCAGCCGCCGCATAAAGGTGTGCGTGCAAGCCTGCGTAGGTCTACTGCGTCTGTGCTGCGCATGTGTGTGTGTGTGTGTGTGTCTCGGTGTGTGGATCTCCCCCAAACACCCTCTGAGGTGTCTGACCATGCCAGGGGGGCCTTCGGGGTATCCCTCTGGAGCCTGGGGTGTGTGTCTGGCAGGCAGCCAACTGGAGGTCACCGCCTCTTCATTAAAACACAGGGGGCGGTCCCTCCCCTCCGCCCCAACTGGCACTGCACCCTCCCCCTTTGGTGACACAGACGCCACTCGTAACACTGAACTCCCTCTCTCTGCTGGTGGGGGTCGGGCCTAACGTGAGGGGAATACTGACGGCATGCTTAGTGAGCCACCACTGAATCTCTTTTATGGCCCGTGGTGTGGAGCGGCTGCTGGCAGAGGCACTGGGTCCCGACACAATAAGGCCTGATGAGCAGCTCACTGGGCTGTGTCATTAGAAACGGAGCTGGCCCTCATAGAGAGGACATTTCAGAGAGAGGGGGGACTGGCTGGGAGGACGCTCAAACACACAGACACAGAAAGAAATGCAGATTGGCTAGGGTAACGGTTAACAGCTGCTTATTATTAGAAAGACAAAAAGGACACGCCGACCCTCTCTTTAACTTTAGAACTGAGGTATTTACGCTGATACATTTGGATAATTTTAGCATTCCTAAAAGCCTATCAATTCCCTGTGCGCAGTGTAACTTGTGTGTGAGCTTTTGTATCTTATTATAGCGAACCTTTGAAAACAGAACCAAGAGCCAACCTAAACGTTCTTTGTGTGTCTCCCACTCCCCAAACGGGAGAACAAAGAAACAGACCCAAATATCAAACAGATTCCAAATGGGCCAGGTGTGTTTGGGTTTGCTAGGCTGGCCTACGCAGAGGCTGGGTCACAGTAATAACAGGCCCCGACAGGAGCCTGACAGGCAGCTTCTCCTTTGTGTCTAGACAGTGTGTGCGAGAGAGAGAGAGAGAGAGAGAGAGAGAGAGAGAGAGAGAGAGAGAGGGGAAGCTTTAATCACTGTTTCTTACTGCAACAGCACAAGTCCTGCTCGAATAGCACCCACCTCCCCGCCCCTCCCCTATAGGAAACGGCTAAATCTGAGAGAATCTGAAAATGGACATGGGAGAGAGAGGAAAAACAGAGAAAAAGAGATAGAAGGATAGGAGGGGGTGATTGGGAATGTGCCATGTAGAAAAAATGGTAAACTGAGTTAGACAGCAAAGGGTTGCTGCAGTATGTCACACTCAGCACAGTGGATCCAGCAGTGTGTGAATGAGTGTGTGTGTGCGTGCGAGAGAGAAAGAGACATAAGGTTGGCAGGTCCATACCTGAGGGAAGTCACCGTTGCGCGGGAGGCTGAAGTCAACGTCATGGAAGGGCGAGTACATGTCCGGAGTGGTGGTGGCAGCGCTCAGGTTGTATTGCCTGGGAAAGGGCAGGAGGGGGGTCGGGGTTACACAGGCTTAGTCATTACCTCTGGGGGCCCCAGAGCAGAGCACCACAAGTTACACAGAGCCTCTTTATACAGAAGGAGCAATGAGGAATGGAGTCAAAACAGAAGAGGGAATGGATGAGGAAATAAGACACAAGAGAATGTGTTAATCCGGCTGGCAACACCCTACATGGCCTGTGTCTGTACCGCTGAAAAGAACAGTGCGGCTTGTCTCAGCCCCTACCCTTTCTGAAGCAGGTCCAAGACCCCAGGAAGACCCCTCCCACTACGGGACCTCTGACCACGATCCCTTCATCCATCGGTGGAGTGATACTCACATAGAGCCACAGACAGCAATGCTCTCCCTCTTCTCTTTTGGGGTCCTTGGAGATCAGGGCATTCGTGTGACGGACCGACTTGCCCGCTCCTATTTCTCTGGCACTCACTCACTCTCTGACAGAGTAAAAATCCCCTGCTCAGACAGGTCAGAGACAACAGGAGCCGTAATATCTTCCAGGTAAACGCTCGCCTGGCATTTTCAGTTTCACCTTGACCAACAAACAGCAGACGCAACGATGTGTTGACAGGCTTGACAGCCGTTGAGGCCTTTGTGCGATAGCGAAAGGAAAACCACAGCTGTGGCGGGGCGAGGCTTGGATCAGGCAGAGGGAGTGAGCCCTGTCCATCCCAACCGACGCGGGTCTCTCCAAGCCCCAGGTGATCCAGGCGCGCGGGGATCAGGGAGAGGATGAGGGAGTGGAAGGCTGCTATTCAAAATGGTTCTGGTAGGGTGAAGATAGAGCCAGCGAGAGCGAGCATAACGGATTAGCACGGGAGGGGGAGAGAGAGAGTGAGTAAGTGGGGGAAAGAGCGAGAGAGGGGGCAGGGGGACGTGTGAAAACCTTCCTATGTCACCGTGACACGTTCAGCACGGAGCTGAATAGGTGTGAACTGAGAACAGAATCTGGCCCTTATCACCTCCTTAGAACGGAAGAGAGATTCCCCACAGAATACACGGTGTCGACTACCGCTCTATAAAATATTATGCTGCTTTCATCTTTGACTTTGATGTTTTACAGTTGTTATTCTCTATGAGGATGCAGGAAGACTTCAGAGCTCATTTGTTCACCTGTTCAATCGCCTTCCCAGTGTGCACCCTGTTGTCTTGCAACTCTATAAGACGCTGGTAAGTCCACATACAGACACCTGGCCAATAGATCAATGCTCTCCACGACCAGGAGTTTGCTGACTCCTGTTGTTGTTGTAGCATGGAACATTCAGGCCAGCCAGGCCACAGAGAGAGAATTAGAAATCCCCTTCCCTAACCCCCGGGCCTGCCTCGATAGGACAGTGTGATACCCAGACAGCCGCCGGCGCAGCGGGCTTGGCTAGGCTCACCGCACACAGGCCTCAGCAGCGGTCCAGCAGAGCCACGCATGCCAGAACTCCATGCCTCACCAGAGACTGGCTGCCTGTTTGGATAGTCTTGCCCCAAAATCATCATCACAGCACTCCTGCTATACCCGTGACGCCCCTGGAGAATGGGTAATCTGTCCTGTCGCTGTTGGAAACGGAGCCTGAAAGCAGCTTAGCCATCACACACACACATGCACAAAAACACGCACACACCAGTTGTGAAAGCGAGGCATTCTAAAGTAACAGCCTGAAATGACTGTCATGCTCTTGCGTCTAGGTCAAAGCGGTCTCAATTTGGTGACAGGAGGGGCTAATAATATTGTTGCCAGAATGAGTATTCAAAGATTCCACTGAAATATTCTTGACGCACACGCACACACACGCACAGCATTAGGAGGACAAAGATGACTGAGAACAAGGACACAGCTGGAGAGCAGCCACAAGGAAAACCGACACCTAGGATCATTTATAAGATTCTCTGGACCATCACAGGCACAATAAAAAGGTACAATTCCAGGGATTTTCCTGGAAGAGTACTTCCTTGTAGAACTGGAAACATTTCAACATGGCACCACATGACTTGAAATTCCTTTCTCTGCCTACCAAGGCAGGCACGCCGTTAACGTCCATTGAGACGAACAGCACAGAGATCCCGACAGCGATTGAGCCGTCGCTCAAGGCTGGACTTTGACTAATGGCGGAGGGATTTGCCAACTGTGCTACATTATGGCGGTGGAAGCCATGAACTGCGACGTTCATTCCAAGTGCTGTTGATCAAGGAAGAAGGTGGGTGGGCAACTTGATACCTCTACGCCAGAGCCAGACGCTGTCATCCTGGTGTACTCCAGGATTGCTCAATCACTCACCTCTGTAAACACCGCTCAGTGTCTGCCATTCGGGAACCACTAGCGCTACTGCCTGCCTGCTTGCATGCAAGCGTATCAACAGAGGCAGACAGGCCCATTCACATTTCCCCTCTGCATCATGTGTCCAATTCTCTCTGTGGTGTGAGGCCTTAGCAGAGGGCTCTAATCCAATCTATGACCTCTTGACCGCTGGACCTGATCTCGTCAGAGGAGGAGCGAGGGGCTGCCGCCACCTCCAGTCCCCCATGTCCTGTGGCTGGGTGGAACACCGCCTGACTGGGGCTCGGTGCACCGCCAGAGAACACGCAACGGGCTCTGACCTTCTGGTTGGCTGGCGGAACCAATCGGAGGGCTGCCCTCTCTGACAGGGGCCTTGTGTTTGAAGCGAAGGCTTCAAACGCTCAGCAATCCCCTTTCACACTCTGTGGCTGCTGATGACCGGGAGGAGAGTCATTTAACACAACGTCAACCACACAGACATAATATGCCTTTTTCTCTCAAAATAACTTGATCAAATGTGGATTCCTGGAAAGAGAGACTCAACGTGCATCCCCCAGTCAAAGCTAACAAGGGCTAATTTGAGAACAGATCCCTGGCACTAGTAAGTCTATGTTTTGAGTCAGACAATCTGCAATACCAGCGAAATCCTTTCTGGTTCAAAGAAAGAAAAAGTAACCCTAGCCTGTTACCTCATCACATCGAGCCAATACCAAAATCAAAACTACACACATCTGATGTACAGCATAACCTAAAGCACACTTACACCCGGTGGAAGCAACCCTTCCGGTGCTACAGAGGTTCATATCACGTGGAGTGGAACTTGTGGCGAGTGTGCTTGGTAAGAAAGATACCTGACAATGTCTCATCAAGTACTATGATGGTGATGGGTATCACGGTGGTTGGGAAAAACCCCACAGTGTACTAGTAGAAGCACGCTATACCCTGTGCCATTATTCGGGGGCGGGGGGTGGGGGGAGTGGCGTAGCCGGGTGCAAGTCACAGTCCGTTTAGACAGGGGGGGGCCACAAAACAGGCCGCGTTGCCAGATGCCGAGACAGCCCACCCCTCCTGGTAAGGCTGCCGCCAAGCTGCCCACCACAGGAAATGAAGATCTAATAAAGGGAGGGAAGGCCACCCCGGGCAGAGAAGCGTCTGTCTTCTCTCCCACTCAGCGTCACCACCGATGGAAGCAGACGATTGAATGTTTCATGAAGCAGATGGAGGCGCCATCACACCTGCAATCTTGTAATGAAAATAGATGTGTAGATCTCCCCTGCCTGCTATGTGACCACATTCCCACCACAGCATATAAGGGAAGGGGCAATGAATCACAAATACAGTACAATGGGTTCTTAAAAATGCCAAGTTATTCACTGACTTTAGGAATGTGGTAACAATATGAGGTAGGGCAAACTATTGACTGAGAAACTTGGCGGACAATGACTTGATCTTATCCTGAAACGGCATGACTGGCCAAGTAGCCACCTAACAGTATTCCCAACCAAACCAAGTCGGAGAGTTGACGCCAGATGGTGACCAATCAGCGTGCTTCCCATATAATCTTTCTGGAAAAGTGACGCTGATCCCCCGTGCCTCAACCCAGGTTCCCATCCAAGTGGAACGCCCACTGATAAACAGCAACACACATAAACAAAGCCGAGAGGAGAGCGGGGAGCGAGGGGATGACTCATTGGACAGAACAACATCCTCATGGCCAGCCTAAACAGTGAGACACTGCCTGTCCTATTCAGGTTAGACTTCAGTTAAGACCCTCTTTAAGTGTGATGCACTTGTGGGTTGTGGGGACTTACTGGTTTCCGGATTGCATAGGGCAGTGTACGCTGTATCCAGCTGGCTGTGAGAAGGAGCCCCAGGAGTCCGAGGAGGTATACATAGAGCTCTGAAACAAGACATGGAGAAGAGAATGTCGGTCAGCACACGGAGCCATTAGAAAGTGGGCACACAACACCGAGTCCAGAGGTGCAACCACTCCCATTGTGATATATTTCACTGAGTGCTACTGCTTAAATCAAACACAAGTTTACTTGGTAGCAAAGTCAAACCAAATCGGTTTTCGGTGATCTTCGGCAAAATGCCGCATCTTAAAATAAAACATAAGAAAATAGATAAATGGTGTAAGTCAATGGGTTTAGCAAAACACAGTCAGGTCACAGTCATGAACTTGTTCGGCAATAAACTTAACCTTTGGCTGCGCTCCGCACTGTGTTGCGTTAGCCTGCAAGGGGTATCAGTTTGAGAAATCGTCTCTCTTATCAGACCTCAGTACGTCTCTTGATGACACGGCCAACATAAGAACGTCACCCGCCGCCCACTAGATCTGATGCAAACATGCGGGCCATTGTTTGTGTTTGAGGCTCTGCTGTCGTCTCACGTCATGAGATCTCAGGCGTCCGGGGGGGTGGAGACAGAACCCCCTGATCTGTTTCCTATATTTACTATTGGTATTCCAAGTGTGAAGATTTTTTTCCCACCTGACACCAAACTGACCTTTTCTGTGGTTGTTTTTTGCCAGTTCATGGTCGTTTGGTTGGGTTTCCGATTTTGACGTTTAAATACTGAAATGATTTGATTGATGAAATTGAACACGCATTTCAATGCAGGTAATGTTTTAAATAAAAAAATAAAAATTTGATTTAAGAAATTGTAATGTATTTATTGAAACATACTTATGATGAGATTGTTTTGCCTATTAATTGGCCTGTAAGTTGCCTAAAAACAGTTAATAATGAAATTTCCCACAAGGAACTGAGTACGCCTCAGAATGCTATTTATAAATTTGTTAATATATACAAACAAAGGTAAGTGACCCAAGCATGAGGTTACTACCAACCCAACAATAAGTCAATTGTACCCAACATTTGAGTTAACAACATACCCCAACTGTCTGGGTAATTTACCCAATTCAATTTTCTGGGTTACAATAACCCAGCAAGTGTTCTGTCCTATATTTAACAAGCAGTGGAAAATATACCAATTTGGGTAATTTTTAACCCACCATCTTTAAGAGTGTAAGACTCCCACTAAACTGGATGTATTGAGAGAGTGTTTTATTTGAATAGGTTGTTGTCTTTACATAATATTAATGTAAGCCTAATAATGTTAACATTAAAGCATCTGTTGGAAAATGTGCATGTGGGAAATCCTTCAAAACAGAGAAGGTATTCCCTTCTACAAACACGTTACTTCTCTAAAAACAGATTTTGGTGGCACATATATTGCAAGATGGATATGAATCTATGTGGCATCGGTGTGGGGGCCCACCTCCATGTTGGAGGAGGCCACGGAGAACAAGCTGCTGCTGTCCAGCTGAGGCCCCTCTGGGTGCAGGTAGTTCTCCCCGTCCATGGCTAGTGCTGACGGGAGGGTGGGCATCAGATCGCAGGCACACACATGACCACAAGCTGACTTACACACAAACACACACTCACACACTAGCTCACTTAAACACGCTGGGGTTGGCTGCGTCTCGCTGAGCCACTAACACCGGCAGGTCTTGTCCATGCCCTGGGGGAGAGAGGAGAGAGGCAGAGGTCAGGGAAATCGCACTGCAGGTTTGAAAATCCTTGGCAAACAGAAGAGGGGTGTGGGGGCTCTGAGAGAAGACTGCTAGACAAAGGCTGTTCAGCTGCCTGCTTATAAAATTTGGGTTTACTTCAATCCAAATCATGTCACTCACATATGGCTGCCTTGTGATCAAATGTAAAATGAAGTCCCATGTACACTGCAGCAGACATTCCTGTGTGTCAGGTTTGTCATGCAGCGTAGCTGCTGCAGCCTTGTGACTGACAGCTCTCATTAGCTTCCTGTCATCTAGCGTGGAGGGCTTGCCGTCCATCAGAGGACCTATTACAACTGCAGGGCAGGGGGGCTAATGCACAGAGGGACTGGCCTGGCGACAATCGGCCTCCGCAGGCGTCTGAGTGGCACTGGATCAGAATGGCAAGCTCAGAGCAAACTTTGGGTTTTCGGCCCTGAAAAAATGATCTGTCGGAAAGTATGGAATTCTGGAATTGTTCAGCGACGATAGGGTTTATTTTACGTACAGAACATTTCACCTCACAGGGTCCATTATCTTGCGCAGGCAGCAACACTATGACCTGACCAAAAAAACAAGCACTTTCTATTCTGGATCCTCCAAAAAGCACAACTCTTGCCTCAAGCTGTTTTGTGGGAGTATATGGGATATTGCTCGGTTGTTCACTCCAACAAGCAAGCTACAGTGCAGCGTATTGCCTCTAAATTTGCTAGGCTTGACTGGAAAGTCAAGCTAATTGCTCATCCAGGTCCCATGGCCTCAAAGTATGCTGCATATCGTTGTACTATAGTAGCAGGGAATTGAAAAGCAGTCCAGTTAGGTGATGTGAGGGTGAGTGGAGCCTGGAGAGACAACCCCACCACCGACATAGCCAGGTAACGTCAAACACCCTCTCTCTCACTCAATAATCCAACTCTTCCTTTGCTGCTCTCCCTGCCCTCAGGCTCAGAACATAGGCCAGACCTCTGTTCACCACGAGACAGGGCGAGGCCAGCCAACTCTAATAGTTCACATGAGGGTCTCAATAACAGGGCGTGTGGGTGTGTATGTGTGCGTATGTGTGTGTGTGTGTGTGTGTGTGGAGGGGAGTGGCTGACCCAGGCGACCGGGATGGCAGGCTAGATGGTAGCGTGGGACTGGGAGCTCCAGGTAGCCACATAGGAGTCCCCCATGTTCAAGGTTGGACAGGGCAGGAAAAGGGGAAGTGGGGCTCAGGGCAGTTGAATGGACGCTTTGTGAGGCTCCACAGTGTCAGCTTGCAAAGCCTAAAGTGGAAGATTGGCCGAGGACACAACCAGCACAACACACACGTCTCATTCACACACGAGCCTGACATCCAACAGTATGATGAACTCCTCCCTTTTAAGTGGAGGCTATGCCTAGGAAACAAAAGCCTTATGATAGAATACAACATGGGGCGAATGAATGTGTGTGTGTGCTTGTTCTAGTAAGAAAGGGGTCATAAATTATTTTGGACAGCAGTGCAGCCAGGCACACCATGACATCAGCCAATGTGACAACTGACAAATAAAACTAAAAGCGCAATACATCAACTCTCCTTTTGACCTTCATGGAGCCTTTTTGTCCCTCCTTCCACCCCTCCCCCCTACCTGTTTACCAGTGTTCTCTATTTTTCAGTCCTTTCCACTACCTCTTGTAATACCCCT
This sequence comes from Galaxias rostratus, assembly GCA_036024795.1. Lineage (NCBI taxonomy): Eukaryota > Metazoa > Chordata > Actinopteri > Galaxiiformes > Galaxiidae > Galaxias > Galaxias rostratus. The sequence continues at coordinate 12,418 of JAVQJS010143322.1, read as the reverse complement.
CCCTCGCTTATCCAGCTGGCTCCCATAATCTTTCTATCTCACACGCTTACAGGAGCGCCGGGATGCATTCCCGGCCACAGGTCTACATCCGTTTTCACGCTCCTCGTCTCCACGGCATCCAGACGCCCCATCATCGTACTAACGGTAGAGCTGTGACCGTTAAGGAGATCTCCTAGCAACAGAAACGGAGAGAGGTGTCCCTCTTTAGCGCCACCCCACCGGCAGCAGCTTTCAGTCTCGGAGGACGGTCGATAGCGATCACTGTTACTGCCAGACCTCGGCTTCCTGTAAGGCTTCTTAACATTCCTGGAAGATGGGGGGAAAAACACACGCCGGCTGCCGCTGTCACCCAGAGCACCAGACGAAATGGAGGAGGGGAGTGTAAAGACAGGAGGAGATAGAGTAAAAAAACAGGCAGAGAGGGGGAGAGAAAGAGTGAAAATACAGGCCAATTGAGAGGAAGAGTAAAAAAAGAAAAAGAAAAAAAAGGGAGAGAGAAAGGAGCAAGGTGCAGGCGGAACGGTGAATGAACAGGGGACTCGGGGTACCCCAGCAGAAGGTAAACACTACATGCTATTGAATAGGAGGATCCTCTGGCTTTGTCCCAGACGTCACAACTCGAAGCTAATGTGTCCCGTCTTATAGGGAAGAAGTCCCGACACATTTAGCGCAAACATGCTGCCACTTAAAACCCTGAGCTTTAATTCTAGAGGATTAAAGCCTACAGTGGGTCTACGAGCTCGAGAAAGTCACATCACCAGTTAATTTCAGGACATCTGTAAACTGCTTCCCTGCTTCAAAGGCCGCCTGCGGTTTTGGTAGAACCCCCCACCCCACAACACCCCCCCCCCCAAAACCCTCCTCCTCCTTCCTTCTCTGCGCCTTCCTCTCTGTGGGTGGTCTAATGTTCACAGTTTACAAAGTCAACAGCGTGCGATCACCCAACTTGAGCAGCCCGGGCTATAAAATGGCAACCACAGCCCTACATACATACAGTTAAGCCCGCGTGGGCAGCTACAGTGTGTGGCACGGCCGTAGCTAGCTTTTCCTCCGGTTTTTGGTGGGGTTGCTGAGTCAGGCTGTGCCAAGGCAGACACGCTGGCAGGAAGACGGTGGGGGTTAAGTGTCTGTCTGTCTGTGTTTCTGTCTGTCTGTCTGCCTGCCTGCCTACCTCCCAAGCTGTCCGTTCATCGAGTTAACAACCCAGCGCGGGGCGCTACTGTGCATCAGCGGGACCACATGAAAGTCACACAGAGTAGTGTGACTCTCCTAAGCCGCTGCTAAGTCACGGCTAAGCGCTCATGAGGATTGCAGTCCAAACACACGCATGCACGCATACATGTATGTATACTTTGCCGTCTCTGCCAAACTGTTATTTATTTGACTCAATTTCCCACAGATCTATATATTATGTTATCTCTATATTAGCGTAAACCAGGTGCTAAGGGTGGAAGCGTACGTACGTACGTCCGTCCACTTTGAAGGAAGATAGAATCATCTGAGAGGAAGATTGTACACCGAGACACGGTGCATAAGTGGGCCAGGCCGTGCGATTCCAGGCCAGGCTACAAGGCTTCCCCCAGAGCACTATTTCCACCATATCAGCTCCCATCCACCTCCTCAACTCTCTCACGTGTGCGCCCTCGTCACCCCGCCCCTCGCTTTTCCGGCAGCGCAGTTAATCCTGTTAACAGCCCAAAAAATCCCTCCGTTAACCGTCTCTGCCGCACCACACTCATGGGGGCCCAGAACGCATGGTGGGTGACGCCAACTCACACTCTTACATGGAGACACCCGTATGCACCCATCCCCCCCACCCCCCTCGTGGGAGAAGACTACACACTACTGGCTCACAGACCCTGACCCAGTAATAAATTATGACTCTGCTTGTCCCCGAGTCAGGAGTCTGTCCACTCCACCACCGGGTCCCTACTCAGTGTCCGCCCATTCGGGCTCTGCAGACCATGGACTGGGTGACACTGAGCCTGCAGGGAGGAGGCGCTGAGACAGCCTGAGGGGGTCAGGCGGCTGGAAGGAGTCGTTGGCTGCCACCATTAAATATTCATCATTGGAACAAGTGACTTCCCTGGGAAATACAACAGTCATTCAAAATAGCATGAATGATTAATGAAAGCAGCTTTTTTTTCGTTTAGGAAATCTCACAGCCCACACACACATTTCCATTCAGCGGCTAGTGTGAGAGCACCGACAGCAGAAGAATGCTGACAAAGAACAATTATCCAATGACAGGTAACCAAATCTACGTCCTCTCATTGACAGCGACCAAACATGATCGAAGTGAGCTCCAAGAGCCTGCCATTATTGAATTCCTGCTTTGCAAACACTCTGTGCACGGGGTCTCCCAGTACCCGCCATTTGTGAATTAACTTAGGGGGTGGTTGAAGACTATCAAACCCACCAACACACACCCACAGAGGAGAGTGTCTTGTCTAAATTAACTTGATAACTTCCTCTTTCATTGGTGTGTTCAAGTCCACAGGACTCGAGAGGAAGGGAAACCAAACCGACGGGTCCATTTGGCACACTCTCTCTTCTGATATTAAAACATCAGAGTCCGCAATCACCCGCCCAACCACACATTAGTGATTCATCAGCCGTGGGCAATGCTAACAGATCCCTCTGGACTCGGGGGTGGGGGCTGGAAGGGCTTCCTCAGAGCCGCTTGCGGCCAAGAGAGGAGGGTAGACAAGACGAAGGCAAGAGAGAGAGTGAGAGTGAAAGACCCGTCCGGCGGGGGCTTAATGACGACCGTCCTGCCGATCTTCATCACTCGCAGCATGCAGCGGCCCAGAGGCTACGATCAAAGTAGGGCTGGATCAGAAGAGGGAAGCAGAACAATCCTGCTTGCTCTGCTCACTCCGGGGGAGGTGTATATCCAGGACAGAGTCAGACTCAAACGTCACGTTCTACCATCAGCTAGGTAAGAGAGACAGATTTCTGAGTGGATCCTCAGAAATCACCTCTCTTTAGTCCTCAAGGTTTGATGTGATTGGGATAACGGCCAAGGGATATCTGACGTCTTCAAAATGTCCAGCAAATTTTTTAGCTAACAACATTATATATATAAGAAAGAAAGTCCTGTAGGCCTGATAGCATTTTGTCAATAGTAAACTGTGATGATTAGATGACATGAAAGAACATGAATGAAGCCAGGCCTGCAACTATAGCAGGATCACTCCAGCAAATGTCTCCCTGTGCGCTTACTACACAGGTGTTCTCCTCTATACAGCCACCTCACTACTATCCCCTCCCCCATTCCTTTACGCTCTCTCTCTCTCTCTCTCTCTCTCTCTCTCCTCCTGTTGGAGCGAGCTGATTGGATCTGCTGCCTCTCAAGGCTTCAACGGCTGATCTAAAGCGGCTGGCCCCACGACTTAAACCCATCTTTACCTTGACGTGCGTTGGTTCAACCAGAAGCGTCCCGTGCGCATAACACAGTCACATTTCTTGCAGCGTCCAGGGACAAACAAACATTTCAATGCCCTGAACCATGAATGGCTCAGTCAACCGATGTCTTTTCCCATTCGAGATTTCCTGCCTCAAACTAGTGTTCAGATAGCTGTTAAATGTGTTCTGGACACCTGCAGCTTCCTGCTCGATGCTGGGAACCAATGACTAGGCCACATGCTCCATGTCAGGCATACCGTCTCTGCTTGGCATGCCTGTATGTGTCTGGTTTATCTGGCTGGAAGGCAGCCCCAGTCAGATCTATCTCTCTCTCTCTCACCTCACACTCACACAATCAAACGAGCCAAGTGTGATTTTCATCCCCGCTTGGGGTCCAAGCAACTACTCATCCAACAAACAAAATCTCCAACCACAGAACCTTCACTTTCAAAGTCCCCCAGGTCCAGCCATCGCTCAACATGCTATATCCCTTAACACAAATCCCCCATGGCCTATCAGCCTCTCTCTATTTCGGGGAGGAACGGAAATTATTTTCCAAATGTCAAATATTACCCACCCAGTAACAAGTCAGTCATGACGGACAGCCAAATGCTACTGACCTTTGGTGAGCAGAGACCACTGATTACCGAGCTATGGGTGGTTTCAAATCTACAGAAAAGCCTGGCAAAACTCCAAGCCATCCTCTACACCCCTTCTAACAGACTGAAAAATCAGGCTGTGTCATTGAGCTTCACCAAACACTCCACACAGGGACGGGCTATAACTGGACTAGGCTACTTCCAGATCCTGAAATGCTGGTTTCTTCAGGCAGACAGACAGGTGCAGTTTGTGTATGGGGGTTAGAGGGGTCTTGTTTCTGCTGTGCTCTGTCCAGGGAGTCTTCGGAGTGGCCAGGCTCCACCCTGTGACATTCCCCTTATTCTACACCATCCTCAACTAGGGCCCATGGCAGAGACACAGCAATGGGAAAACACAGTGACAGCAGGGAGAGAGAGACAACCGTAAACGGCTACATGCCTGAAAGACAACAGAAATTTAATTTGTTCCCCCATACAACAATCATTTCTTATAACAAAGTTTCAACCACGGGCAAGTGTAACAAATGTTGGGGTGGGTGTGGGGGGTGCTCTCTATGGACTGCACTACGGACAGAGCACCAAGAGACACTCTTGCCCTCGGATGGGGAGTTTTGTAGTTAACAACTTCTCCCCGCCCGCATGCACCCTCACATCTTGGGCAATACTGTGTCTGGTGTTTAATACGTGAAGTGAAGACTACATTGGATAAACACAAGAACCGTTTCTATTACCCATCCTCAACATTACTGGTGTTGAGGATTCCAACTCCCTATTCCATCTCCCGGCTTTTCCTTTCTCTTCCCTCCACTACCCATTTTTTACTCTCGCTCCAATCAGTTTGGAGCCCATAAATGAGATTTATAGGAGGCAGCAGCAGAAGAAGGGAAAGGGGTAGAGAAGCACCACACAAAGGCAATTGGAGGAGGTGGAGCGTGAGCGGGGGGTGGGAGGTGGGGGTTCAAGGGAGTCATGACGAAGGGTTGACATCTGCATTAAATACCCACTGATCATTTAAGCCATGCTGCTGCTGGAACCAACCCCAACATCTACAGATGTAAATGTGACTTACCCTCTAATTTAAACATAACGGTGCATATGTCTTTCACACTAACAGAACCTTTCTACACTGTCAGCTGCATGCCCTAAAGGTGTCCGATTATGACCCAATGTTCTAAAGCCATGATAAATTCATATGAATTACGCTATGCAAAAGTCCTGAAATTTTTTACATGCCAATACTTCTGACAAAGAAAAGTGAGGAGGATTAGAGGGGTTCTTGCTTTCTAATGGCATTGTAAATATGAAGACCCCTGTTGATCCAGTAGCTCTGTGCTGAAGACTGGCTGGCTGGGGTAGGGGCTTGCGGTTTCCTCAGTATTTGTGTATGACAAACACTTAAACACGGTCTGTTTTCATTATTGGATGATAAGAAATGGGTAGCACGGAAACTTCCTGAATAATACCTGAAATTGAGAATGCCCCTCAAAAAAAGGAGACACTAGAGGGAAACAAAGAGAGAAAAATGCTGTGCTCTTCACCTCCCAATCAAAGGGCATCCTTCACCAGACAGGAAATTACAAATCACTGAAACAAATAACAAGAGAACCAGTCATGACCACTCATCTAAAGATTGTTAATGCACCTGGGTATGTAGTAAGCTGCAGGACATAGAGACTTTCATTTTGGTGGCTCTAGAATAAGATTTAATGTGTCAATACTTAACCTTGGCAAACAGGACGACACAAGAAACAAACAAATTACATTTTCACCGGTTTTTACATTCCTCACAGCATCTATGTATTCTGCTGTATGGTTAGAAAACACAGGCATACTTTTTACGACTTTTCCATTTTACACAAGGAAGCTTTGGCCTGTAGAACGTCTGTCTGCCAACACCTCCACGCAACGTCTAGTTTTTTTTTTTAAAACAAGGCAGACAATGTCTAGAAGTGGTAGATGACCACAACCTTACGCCAAGACCGAAATAATACTTCGTCCGAGTCTCTAAAACGCAATGTTTAGCTATTAAATGTCACATTAATAACAAGACAGTGTTCTTAAAAATTTTACAAAAAAACAAAAAGAACACACATCCCGGTTACTTTAGATAACTTACTAAATAGCAATTTAGCTGGCATTTGCATATCTGAGGGGCGAGATGGTAGCAAAACAGCACAAAGAGACCCATGGTGCTACGAACGACTAGCAATGTAAAACGTTAGCTACTACTAGTGTTGCTAGCTTGTTACAGGTACTTCTTACTTGAAGCCCAATAAAGGTTAAGTAGCTGTACAAACCGCAACCCTAGTTCGAAAACCTAATTCGAACGTACATTTAAAGTGCCACAATACAATGGTTAAGGTTTTCAGATAATTGTCTATGGTAGTAATATTAAAATGCTAATGTTAGCAACTAGCTAGGTAGTTGTTTGCTTTATTTGAGGTGCGCTTGTTCAGTACATTGGCACCTCCCTCAGCACCTCTAAGGCTCAGAGGAAACACGTATCTTTTTTATATGCATACAAATGTTTTCTTTGCAGCGTGTCAATAAAATATGCTTCTAACATAAAACAAAACTTAGTTTCAATAGCAACATCCACTTAAATAGTTATAAAACATAACTTGAGTGGATAATTATAATGATTCTCACCTACAATCATGTTGTAAAGTTTAATTTAGAAGTATATGCTTAATAATATAGATGTAAAGTAATATTCCCTGGACAGTTGCAGCCCGTAAGACGAGTCTCCTACATAACTTACATATACATAAACAATAAGAAGCCCTGTTTACAATGGTACCCCCAACACCAGCATTGATGAAAATATACCCACTGCGGTGGATCCCGTGTTAAAAACAAAAAAACTGACTTGAAAATGTATGCAAGCTAACCTAACGATAGCTGCCGATGCGTCGCTCTAACACAATTCGAACTGCCTGAGAACATTTCATGATTACACTTACCAGCTTTGGGTTCGTTAATCTGAATCCCGGAATTGTTAGCACATATATTCCGAAAAGAATAATTTAATCGATTCAATAAAGAAAGATATTTTGTTCAACTTATTCTTTTCGGTTGTTTTCTTCACTTCCTGATAGAGACGCTGCCATTTTGAATAGACGACAGCAGATATTTCCGCTGCTGTCGTCACACTGTACCCTTGTTGCCCAGGGCTTGTGGTTCACACCCAAGCAACGACCCCCACTGTTTTTCAGCTAATATACATATTTTCAGAGTTACTGCTATTTGCACTTAGACCATCTGCTCAAATGCCTTTCTACTCAACAATCCCATCCATTAGATTTACAACAATGAATGCAGTAAAATCACAATAAAGCCAGGTTTTGTTATAAATTGTGTTATGACTGACGAAACTTGAGCCTTCACGCAGGCATTTTTTTTAAATCAAAGTAAATTGTAGTGCATAACGGCAAATCTATTTTAAGTGTGTATGTAATTAGGATATAGCGCAGTCTTGCTCAGATTATGTACGAACTCCTCAATACAAAATGATTAATAGTTGTAATAGTAGGCCTATGATAGACTTGCCATGCCACTTCTTGTTTAATATATTTGCAACGCGACGGAATTAGGTTTAACATTTTTTTTTGCTTACAATCAAATTGTCTACTTTTGTTAGGCTAGTTAATATAAGAGGATCTGTCTGCGCCTCTGTGTTGTGGTTAACATGGCATTCATCCTTCCTTATACTGAGTTATTGAACGTTGAAACTGGAAGAGGTCCAATCGATTCCAGTAAATGCTGCTACTGTTTTCCTGGTAGATGAAAAAAAGTCCGTTCTTATCAACAAAAATGAAGATGAAGTCAAGTTATGAAAGATATGACTGTGAGGATAATTTCTGGGTCTGCCTTTCTTACTAAAAATTTTTATACAAGTGGAGATACATTTTGTTTCACACAAAGTTATTGACGTGACCTTGGAGCCATGTTCTTAAAATAAACTATATTATTGCGAGCCTACTATTCAGCTAAAAGAATATGCTTGTATTTCTATATTTGTATATTTACGTACTTTATGCAGTCTTAACATTTTAAGTAAATTCGCATGATCATCCAAACATTTTCGAGTTAGTTTCCGCGTTGTTAATACATTTTTGGCGTAGCCTGCTGGCAGGAAAGTGTAAATGCATTTCAAGTTTTAAAAAATGTACTGGCTTTTAAAATCTGATATCGCAGATGGAAGTCCTCCATCCATTATCAGAACCGCTTATCCAAAGTAGGGTCACGGGAGCTGGAACCTATCCCAACCGACTTCGGACGAGAGGCCAGGTACACCGTAGACAGATAGCGAGTCCATCGCAGGGCTGACACATAGACATACAACAACTCACACACATTCACAATTTAGTGTCACCGATGAACCTACTTGTTCTTGTTGTTGGACTGTGGGAGGAAAACGGAGTACACAGAGGAAACCCACACTAACACGGGGAGAACATGCAAACTCCACACAGAAAGGCCCTCAGGTGGGGATGGAACCCAGGACCTTCTAATTGTGGGGCAACAGTGCTAACCACTGCATCACCGTGCTGCCCCAGATCAAAGTGAAATTGACAATTTTGCTTTATTCTGACAATAACTTAAATGTTTCCCAACATCTTTCCTCCCTATTTAATTGAGAGCATGTATTTATGGAACATGCAAAATATTGCAAAAAACCTCTCCAAACAACTAGAAATATGCTGTGTTTTCAGACCTCAAAGAAAACAAATTCATATGCATTACTTATCAACCCACACAATGATAATTTTTTATCTTGGAGAGAGGTCAGGAATCAATAATTTGATAACCCTGATAGTTAATCATAAATCCTTCACATTGGTGATGGGTGACTTTATGTCACTATGTGCACACCTTGATTAACCTGGCCGTGTGACATGGAGCATTGTCCCACAGGAAAAGACCAAAGTTTGGAAACATTGGCAGACTTTTCTTTCAGGACAACCTTGTGCGTGGCTTGATTCAGACGTACTTTATAAAGACCAATCTGCTCGATTTCAGCCTAACTGAAGCACCCCCAGCTCATCAACGACCCTCCACCAAATTTCAAGGTGGATGCAAGATACTGCATGGCATGCGTTGCTAGATCTCCATCTAACCATTATATAACTTTTTGGCATATGAGGTTTTTAGCATAACTGAAAACTAGTGGAGGATCTATTATAATATGCAGCCATTTATAGATTACAACACAAATAAAAATTTTACTCAAGCACATACCTATAAATAGTAAAATCAGAAAAACCGATAATCATTGCATTATTATTTTTCCAATAATATATAAAGCGCTTTTCATGACACTCAAAGATGCAGTACAAAGTTTAAAAGTTTGAAACGATAGTAAATAAAGAGTAAAAACAAGCAAACAAATATTAAACATATATATTTAATGCACACAAATGCCTTCATCTTTAAAATAAGGTCATTATTAATGGGAGATTATGTGAAATGTGAAAGTTGAATACCTTTATAATGCCATTTATGTAAATCTCTGACAAAACCAGATTGCATGACTCTGTCCCAAAAGCTCTTTTGTCTCCAATCCATTGTACCCTATCCCCCCCCCCCCCCCCCACACACACACACACACACCCCCCCTTCCCCGTAAAGCCTGTGCCTCCTTCAGGCCAACCATACTGTAATCCACTTAAAGGGTAACCACACGGTAAGAGAACGCTTCACTTTATTTCCACACTTTCCTTTGTATTAGCATCGTCATATTAGCATCGTTTTGTACACTATACAGTTTACAACCTGTGATAATATTCAATGAATAGTAGGCTATGTAACTTTAAAGCTCATTTTAACAATTGTAAAATGTTGATCTTTTAGTATTTTTTCTGATAAGACATAACAACATCTTATTCAACTTTATAGGGGACTTTTTGACTTGAGTTTAGTGGCTCTAGACAAGATGGAGACACTAGTGTTCTTATTTTCTTTGTCTGCACTTGGGGTTCTCTACACCATGAACACTATTCCACAATTTCAAGAGTAAGTTAATCTTTTTCAAAATGTCTTGACAAATCAGATTGATTTATGAACACTTTTTAGAGGTATAATATATCGAATTTCTTTCATCACAGAAAATGTGACTAATTACCAAATTGAATACTTAAATATTTCTTGACAAAAGCTCTCAGAATATGTGCAGATGACCAAGTGTATGCTGCAGAGTAATAAGGGTTTGTGGCCACATGAGGACACTACAAGCCCAAAATAAGCTCTAAAATTCGAACATGTGAGGCTCAAAATACCCCCCAAAATATTTGAAGATGTGGAATAAAGAAAAGATGAGAGGATGGCAAGACTGCTGTTTGTCAGTCTGACAGAAACCATTTCTAAAACTTACATGTGATTTCAGATAAGATGGTTAAATAAAACAAGACATTGTTCCAAAAACAAATGTGTGCCCATGCAGTAATCACAAATAATTAGTAATTGTAAGTACCAAAAAAATAAATAATAATAATAATAATAATAATAAAAAAATGTGAAAAGACGCTTTTATATGTGAGACAATGCGATTAATTAATTTATTGTTATAAAAAGTAGTACCAATGTAGTAGACAAGGTGTCATCATAGCCAACGACACTCGATGAGAAGGGCGTTCACAACCATACATTGTCCTTGTAACGCAAAGCGTTTCAACAAGACAGGGTTCAGCAAGTATATCAGTACTGATGAAGCAAAACACAAGGAGAGGGCTGCTTATGGTAAGCCCACTACTCATGGATTTGCTGATGGCAATAAGCTTTGGGAAAACAGCAGATTTTGGGGGAATCAGGTGGTTTGTGTCATTGCAAAGGAATGATTTCTGTACTCAGTTGGCTTTGTGGCCTCTCTGTGATCTGTAATTACAATGCAAATATATATGCAGTATGTATACTTTACAATAAGCAGACTGTAAGATGTAGCAGTATTTTTTGCCATTCAGGAAGTATAGCGGTTTATATATCCCTTTCTTCAGGCAATTTTGTCAACAAATATTGCTCATTTCCGACAGACTTCCTATGTTTCTCCTCTGTGAATATCTCCACTGGCACTATTTGGAGTGGGTATGGACACTGACAATCAATATATACCGTGCAGAAGAGTTTGATGAATTGCTCCTGACATACAATATGCCTTGTATTCTCCCTTTCTGCAAACAAACCGTATTGTGTGCATAAATCTTCGTCCCACTGGTGGATTGGAATGGCAGCCAAGGACTTTCCCTTTGGCCTCACAGCATTTGTTTCGGCTTTTTTGTACATAAAGTGTATGTTTGTGTGGGAATAATTCTGTTTAAAGGAAGATGCCTTGAGCAAATGAATCTTTCTATTACACAAACATGTTCCTGCCAACAAGAAGGGCAGTGGTGACCTTACATGCCCCCTAGCTTACCGCCTCCTACTACACCTTGGCCAGACAGCCAATGATTGACTGACTGAGTCTTTATAATGTGAGCTTTGCTCGGTGCAGTCTGCCTGCGTTCTGTTCTGGTTTTATTGCCTGGCAGGGTAAAGTAGCTCAGTTGGTCCAAAGTTTGATATGCTCCTAGAGTTGATACATCGCACACAGTGAGGGCAATGCAAGCCACAGTTCTATTCGAAAACATGTGATTCCATTCTTTTCGCCCCAGCACAATGGTATTTTGGGTCTGGAATGGAGACCATTTGCTCCTGGGACACTCTGTACTTTTAAGGAGGTGTTGCAGATCAGACCGCATCCCACATTCATATCATTGCTATCCAGCAGCTCTAATGCTCCTGAGCTTTGTGTCTATCACCTGCTCTCCCCCAACACCTCTGCATCAGTTATCCTGGTGTTCTGGGTGTTGGCATAGCTATCACTGCATCCTGTCCCCTCATTTATCACCGCTCACTAATTCACAGCACCGGGAGGAGGAGAGGAGACCTCTGCAACTCAGATGGGCGAAACTAATTAAAAAGGAGAATGAGGCAGAAAATCAAACGGAGATTACTCCTTAAAAGTATAGAGTAGAATTCAAACAATATGTCATAGCGACCTGTTCAGAATAACAGTGTTGCTCTCCTTTTTTTCCTCTCAGACCCTGCGTGATCCTGCAGACTGGCGTTGCCGTTTTGCTGGTTGTGTTTCTTTTCTACTTCGCTATAACCCACCGCAACCCGCCCAAGGACTTCTTATTCTTTGGTACTGTACCCACAATTCAAAGTCTTACAATTCTACTAATGGAGCTTAGAAAGTTTTAAACTATTTTAAAGTGTGTCATACGGTCAATAGCCACCACTATGCATGTGTACTGGGGCTAGTTCCAAGGCAATAGAAAAGACCAGAAGATATTTGCACTTACTGTGAGCTCTGCCCCCCCCCCCTCTCTCCCTCTCTCTCGTTTTCCTCTCTTTTGTCTACGTATGAGTCACAT
>JAVQJS010143282.1:0-19120 GCA_036024795.1 Galaxias rostratus | reverse complement strand
GAGAAGTAATGCCCCCGTTTGGGCTGCAGCACACGAGTGCTGCCAGCTCTCCCTCGTGATTCCCCCTGCACATTACAGCTGTTCCTTCCACCATTTTCATGAGGGTATTACCGTCCCAGTTGACTGTAATCTCGTGACAAGAAATCAGCTCCTGTTTCGACAAATACCCCCTAGATATTAGCGTTTAAAATGCCCTCTAGATATTAGCGTTAAAAATGCCCTCTAGATATTGATGTAACGAATCGGGCTTCACCGCGACTGCCTGTGGTATTGCTATTTCCGCCGCTCCGCTCTCTCCCTTCCTTTTCCATCTTCTTCTTGCGGGGGTCGGAGAGGAGAAGAAAGGAAAAGGTAATCCATGGCTCTTCGGGGTACCTTTGGATTTTAGAATTCAATTTGCACGAGATCAGATTTTTGTCACGGCGTGCGACGTGCCGGCTTGTTTGCCAGCCTTGCGAGGTGGTGGTGGGTGGGGGTTTGTGGGGGCACGCTTTGATGGGGAGCCCTGGCGGGACTCTCCTAACTCTGGAGGCTAAATAGGCGTAATGAGTGTAAACAAGTAAGATGAAAGGTCATGACCTCCGGGGCCCTGACAGCGTTCCCACCCACCTGCACTGAGGTCGAAGAGATACACCCTGTACATGAAATCGCTGAGTGGCAACCAAAACACGGTCCGCCGTTATTGTAATAACATTCCCGTCGAATACTGAAAAGAAAGGCTCCATGCATTGCTAATAGCATGAGAGTCTCGCAGCTAAGGGTACCACTACGCTCAAACATATCATTGTGGATAAAGCCTGTGTCACAAAATAGGCAATACTTGTAATCGCTTCAACACTAATAACACAACCCTGCGGCAATTTTTCAAAGCTCTAGACACAAAACTCAAAACAGATCATCGGAATGCTCTCTTTTCAAAACGTTAAAAGCCTTTTTTCAGTTGCTTGGAAACAGTTAACATAAACCTAAGATAATTGGTTCATTGAACAAATTACCAGTTCAAATAGACACAGCATAACTTCAAAGTCTTACCATTTTAAAATGCAATTCACAAGTTTTCCAAGTTCTGAAAGAGATAAACTATTTTGCCTATGGTATTTAATCTCAAGTTAGTTATTTGAACCAGTAATTCTGAAAATGCAAGGTTGATTCGAAGATATAAATGCAAAATGAAAAAGCACAAGTTCTAACGGTTTTGAGAATTGTGTCTTATGGTTTTGAAAAATGACCACAATGTTGTGTAGTGTTGAAGTGTTGTGATGACGTTAACACATGGCACAGGCGCTTTGAACACCATCTCAACCAGCCTCTGCACAACCTCTGTGCAGAGAAAGAACAAAGCATTTTTTAACTAGCAAACGAATGAATAAAAACCAAGACATATGTCACCTACATTGTATCTATTAGACCTTTGTGTTGGACCATAGGAAAAAAGTATGAACAAGAAAATCCAGTACTGATGCAGATCTGCAAACTCAAAAATTTGACTAGTGAGTTAGAGGTCAACAGTAATGTTAACGTTGCACTTTGGTAAAGCAAAGATAACCATATCATTGCCATTTTTGTTTCAGCTGTGAAATGTCTACAATACACAGATTTACAGTGGGATGAATGAGCCACATCAAGTTATAATAGTTTATCCTTTGAAGGAAGTCAATACCCAACCCACTGACCCTTTGAAAGCTGTATGGATTAGGGTCTTTCTGTTTGGTAAATAATGTATTTTTCCATGCATATTGATTGTATTCCACTGTTGTATGTCACCAAGGTTAACATGCCGTCCTGGAGTCAAGTAGTCAATAGTGAGTCAACCGGGATGTTTTGCTGACCTCCACGAGGCCCCAAAGGCTTGAGGGCCAAAGGCCAGCGGAAAGAAGTGGAAACATTGACTCTAAAAATCCATGGTGAAATCATTGTTTTGACAAAATAAAGCCTTGTACTGTTCTGGGCAGGCAGATTCGTCATCAGGGGACATTTCAGTCTTAAAGTTCCCTACATCTAAATCTACTACATTCTAACACATTGCAAAAGGGGCAGCATTTGGTCTCATTAGTATTGGTTGCTTGCATTACCTTTCCGTGTGACTGATTTGCGGTGTTTCGGCATTACCTGTACCACAGTATTCATGCTAGTAAGTTTGCACCATCTAAGTCCTATGTTTACATAACAGTATGTATGTGAGACGTCTGTTTGGGACAATTGGAAAAATATGCAGGAAGGAAATAATCAAGTCAAAAGGGTTGCTTTAGTTTTGTGATGACGTTAACACATGGCACAGGCGCTTTGAACACCATCTCAACCAGCCACCTCTGTGCAGAGAAAGAACAAAGCATTTTTAGCATTGAACATAAATTCCTTGTTGATGATGCAGCCAGTCGTTAACCCCCCCCTTCCCCCCCAAAAAACAGGGCCAGTGTCACCGGAGTGCAAACTGTTCTTTGGGATGTGTCAGCCCAGAGAGGTGGTCCAGATACACAGCAATACCCACGCTAGCAACGTGCAGGCACTGCAAGCATGGAGACCCTTTTAGCATGTCTACGGCAACACTTTGCATGTTTGGGCTCTTTTGCAATTTTCAGAGATTGGGACATGCCATCCTGAATTCCCAAAAACTACTTTAGCATAATTTTTAATTGTGCTTCTGGCTGAGCAGTGATTGATCCGAGAATGAGCATCATTTCTCTTAAGTGCAGCCCTGGAGACATGCAAACAAATTGTTTTCAGCAGACTGGTGCTCATATTGTCTTTGGTTCTTCTCCAATTTGAGTTTTGGGCTTAACTGACGTGTTTTGCTTTGTTGTCTTAGTAACAACATTCTTTGTTATGCTTCTACTATTGCCTTGTATATGGACCGCAGCTATCAGTGTTACTGTGCATATGAATATTATTGGTGCCATCCCCAAACACTTTATGGATCAATGTGTCCGATCAGTCAAACATCACATATATTTAGCTTCACTTAATAAAAATAACAAAAAAACATTTGATGTAACTATATGGGAATTGCTGTTTAAATGTATGACCTACTTTAAAAAAACAAACCAAAAAAACAGTAATCATTGAACCTACCGAACTCACAGGATTGTAAATGATTCACTGCATTGGATCATTCAAACAACAAAAGACAGTCTCATGTGAAAAACCACATATGTTTAATGCGTAGCTTGGGTCTACAAATAAACGTTGCTGCTAAGAGCAGGTAATAGTCACTCCCCACTTGGGTAAACTACAGTCACATTCATGCCCATTTCAACCATCAGCATTCAATAGTTATGTTACAAACCTTAACCAGTAAGTTGTTTGTGTTTTCAAATTATATCATATTGATGATGATTCCAGCACATGTGGCACCTAGGGATGGTTGTTGCTGATATGCAAAACAATTGATGAAGAAAATATATACAATTTATTTATTATAATTTGGCAACCAGGAATTGCAACCAGGAATTGCAACCAGGAACTGTCATTGTTAGCAGACAGTCCAAATTGAGGATGGATTAATCGCCAAAAATGAGGCAATATTGCAAAGGGCTACTTAAAGCTCTTACGTGCTAAACATTGTATATTTGGTTCCTGATATGTATGTGACATTTCGATAGTATTACCTGCATCCTGGAGAAAAGGATTTGCCCAATTAACTTTGTTCAAATTGATTGGCTCAGATTTTCCACCAACAGCTAAAAATAGTTTTTCTGATGAAGGCACATACAATGATATTCACCCTGTTAAATTGTACTTTACGAATCTGTGCAAATAGCAGACGTCTCCATGTTGTTTAGGATCTCTATACTGTAATTCTCTGAAGACTGTGCACCTAGGTCTGGCAATAGACTTATAGGGAAATGGATTGCAGTAGTATTTGTTTATAAATGGCTATATTCAGTATGTTTTGCAGGCAGCAGTTAGTGACTGTATCAACATATTAGTTAGCAAAGATTGGATTTTAGTGTACATATCTCACATTTTCAGTTTTTACTGATGCTTTTAATGCTTTGCATTTTGCAGAAAATAGCTATCCCAGCTTGATTTCTGATGATGATGATGACTGTGCTATTGTTTTGAGAGAAAAGTTTCTGTTTCAAAGACGTGGTAAGCAATCGAAGAAAGCGGCATACAACAAATCCCCTCCTATTCACCCACCGGCCTAAACACACCTTAACGGTCACAGAACTAATCAGGATTCTGTCAAAGGGACACCGGACTCATTTCCAGCGTGAAAGCAGGACTCAATGAGAGACGACGAAAAGCGGTGTGAGAGAGAGAGAGAGAGAGAGAGAGAGAGAGAGAGAGAGAGAGAGAGAGAGAGAGAGAGAGACAGAGAGAAAGTTTGATAGCGTGATAGCAGACAAATAGAGAGCGAGGACAGAACTATGGGCATAACTTAATCATCTCTGGCGCTCGTTATTAGCTGCCATTATCTCGTCTCCTTTCAATCAGTGGTTGCTTGTGCTGCGAGGATGTTTATAATGGATGTCGCAGCAGGGCTGTGTTATTAGCATACCCAGGGATTCTTTCCATGGCTTCAGATGACGACATGTCGGTGACAGAAACTACTTGGTGCTTCTTGCACCAGTACCGTTAATGATATGGCATGCACCTTCATTTAGGCCAACGATACTTAAGCAACCGAAGCTCTCACCAGTGTTTACAACAGTATTTCTTAAAAATGTGGTACGGCCAAGTATAAATCCCCCCTCCACCCCCCCACGCTTGGAAACTCTTTTGAGTGTTGCATTTATTTAAACTAAGCAACCTTTCTTTGACAGCAAACAACAAAGGCAGTAATAATTGGGTGTGCATTAACATCGTTTCATTAGGCATGAGTGAAATGTTCTAACAGTGTACACCGGTGTTTTGATATAGATAGGGAACCAGGTTTGAAGAAGTAATTCCGCAAAGAAATTACAATTAGTGCAGTGATAGCACTTTTTTCAACCAGCTTGCCTGCACCAAGACCAGACAAAGACTACATTAGTTTAATCATGGACAAATAGTGGCATTTCAAGTTGCAGTTGTCAATTACTGTAAGCTGTTCAGAAGAGCCAGTTCATATACCAACCAACCCACAGAGGCCTCTGGCAGCTTTCAAATGGACAACATCAAAACGGTCAGAGTTGAAAGGAAAATTGGGCTGTCACAGGGAGGCCTTTATGCCAATAACAGTATTAAGCTTAGGCCACTTTGGTGCATATTGGTTCTGTGAGGTAGAACTGTACTCTGAATGAATGAATAAAAAGTTGTTAACAGAGAAATGAATAAGAGTGCGGTGGTGGCGGCGGAGCTTTTTTAAACATCTCCGGCTGGCCGTGTGTTGTTGGATTCAGGACTACTTCAATGCAACCTCGTGATGATTCATGGGAATACAACATCGTTACAGTCGACCCTGCTATGAAGAGGATATGAAAACAACTGATTCGAGTTGTGATAATCAATTCTTCTTCTTTCGCTTTGCCACTCTCCTCATGACGTGCGGTGCGCTGGAGCGAGACAACTTTGAGAGCAGGGCATGCGGCGTGCGTTACACCGGCGAATCTCCCCACTATGCTGCCGCACACCATTCTTCTCCTCCTGCTCATTTCGTTTTTTTTATTCATGTCTTCCTTCTGCTGGCACAGGACCGCAGCCTGAGATCTCCACGGAGATTCGAGACCAAAAACTTTGCCAGGCTGGGGAGCCTAGAGACTCTCCTGCCGTAAAATCTATCTCCTCTCCCTGTCAGGGTTTGATTACCGGGCTTTGATTTAGTCCTGCTGCACAAAGCAACTTGGGCAGGGTGATCAACGCCCTCAACTTTCCGAGTACACATAGTATTTCCTTTGACTTCACAGTTTTTCCTCGGCCGACTGACTTGTTGCCCTGCAGTTGAGCGAGAGCTCCCTCCTACTGCACGCAGTTGATCAAACGGCGCGGCTCAGTTTTCCTCGAGGCCCGTTCCCTCTTCTACTGTAGCTCTTTCCGCCTTTCCACATTCTGCTTGGGCTACGTTTCATACAGGGAAACTCCGGTTCTATTGTTCTGTTAGTTACTCCAGCAGGACATGTATGTGGTCTCGTAACACTAAAACCTTTGAAGTGTTGTTGCAATACTGAGGTCTTGGTCTGCATTGGACTGATTTAGTAATGATTGAGCGTTGAGAGAGTAGGATTATGGCATCGCTTTGTTTAAAGCTGGAGCCTTGCGTTCCTAAGGGCGGTCTTAAGGGCTACCGGAGTAGTACGGCGCGCTAACTCCATCGCCAGCCCGGTCAAGATGTCCCACCCGGCTTCCCCCGTCCACACTCTCGGCGGGCTAAATTCTGTGTGCATCCAGCCAACGCTAACATAACAGCTCTCGGCCCGTAACACTGTCGATTTAAACCTTGCGCTGCACCACCCGCCTCATTCACCACCACGAGGGAACATCTGAAGAACGCACCGGCTGGCATCCGATGAGCCCCGGACCACCCATTTGGAAGCCTCGGGTTTTCTTTTTGGGGCCGCCACAGTTAAACCGTGTCTACGCGCGTGGCCAAGGTGAATTAGAGCTCTTGACAAGTCGATTAAAAGATGATTACCGGCTCAGCACATTACTGGAGTCGGCGCGAGTGCCACTTGTCCCCGTCTTAATGGAGAGCGCGCCATCCCGGGGAGGAAGCGGCGGAGTAGACGGCCTATCAGATCTATCTCATTTCCTCCGCCGCCATGCACAAAGGAACCTCCAGCTGCGCCGGGCGGAAATGATGGAGGGCTTTCTTTTTCCAATCGCAACAGGGGCAGAGAGATGGCGGGGAGCGAACCCCCCTCGCGCACCCAGCTCCCCCCACCCCATTCCCCGTGCATGGCCTTCCCCACAATCACATTTTCGGAAAGGTAGCGACAAGACGGAAATGGCCTGATCGTCACCTCTGACTGGGCCTCGTGATGGCGGGGGGACAGGTGTGTGACGGGCTCCGGAGTCCATTAGCAGACAGTGATTAATGGGCCGGCAGGAGAATGAAAGCAGCAACGGGGGGGCGGAGGAGGGGTGGACGCTAAGGATGCCGTGCCCACGCATAGCAAGGGAGGAGCGCGGCTCGGGACTATTTCCGGGGCAGTGCCCCGCACTTTGTAAAGGTGCTTGGGAAAAGCTCCGGGATTGGGAGGGGGTAATGTTGCGAGGATGCCGATGTAATAGGCCGGAAGTCTGCCACTGGCTCTGTCCCTTGGCTGTTTCCTGAGCTTTCTTATTGAAGGCAGGCTCCGGTAATCCTGGCCTCATGGGACAAGCTAGACCTCCTGAGTTCACCTGCTAGTCCCCAACTTGGATCTGTGAAGCCGTTAAGAAGGGACAGGATCCGTGCCCTTCCCTTGGTAAAACAAGCGGTGGTCTTGTCCTTCAGTGGTGGAATGACATCCCCACAAACATGAGGACAGCGAGATCTTTTTACACTTTACACATAACTTAAAGACTCACTTGTTTCGATTGCACTTAGGCTCTTCTGCACATCGTGCCTTGGCGTCTACCCAGCACTTCTACTTCATAAACTGAGTAACTGTTTGCACTCAGAAATTGTTTGTAGATGGTTTGTGATGGTTCTGTGGTGTATCTTGATCCCTATTATAACACTTTGCTCTTATCTAGGTGACTAGGTCAGGGCTGCACTTATTTTATAAACCTGATATAGTTTTTACCTTATCTTTTGTAGGCACTCATTTATAATAGTCTGCCTGGCTTTAATAGGACTAAATATACAATACAGTATGACGTGGCCTGCTGCGACTGCATCTCCCTATGTTTGAACTTAACATCCTCAGCTTAGAAGAATGGATGTTCTGCATATTGGTGTGTACATTCTGGACTGAAATGTGAATACACCCTATAGGTCCATGTAGTAATTTAACACAAAAAGGGTCTACCCGGTCAGCTATGAGGCATTTCCCATTCCAATGTTAGACTGGGTGTTGACTTACCGAAGGTGCAGGTTTGCCTCCCTTGGCCGAGCAGACCAGAGTGAAGTTCTGGGCCTGGTAGCGACTGAACGGGGCTGGGGTGTTCTCTGCAAACACCGAGATGTTGTTGGGAGGTGCTGAAGACAGAAATAAGAAAACAAAACATGAAACGACATACTTGGTATAGAACCTGTCAATTCCTTTATATTGAAGATGGGATGGGAAATAGCGTGGCGTTTGGAGTGACACAGTAGGGATGGAATCCGAGTCGCATCCATTGTGTTCGCAGGCGGACATCTTAGATCAATCTGGTCACACTGGTCAGCCAGGCACCCGCTGATAATACACACCCCATATCACAGGCAGGGACATTGCCTTGTTCTGTGACTATGAAAAAATCTAATCCGTCATCTTGGATACTATAACAAGAATCTCTTTAAAGAGGGGATGAATTGCTAGGGCTGTGGGTGTGTGTGTGCGTGCGTGCATGCAAGTGTGTGTGTGACCGTGTGTGCGCGCTTGAGATCCCCCCAGGGATTCATATTTGATAAGGCTGGTAAGAGTGAAAACCTCATGCATGTGGACTATGACTAACCCCACCGTCTGGTCCTGTCTCTGGGGAGGTGGAGCAGAGATGTCTCACCACAAAGCAAAACGTGACACGAGAGGAGAGGGGAGAAGGGAGAGCAAGGCGATCGAGGGCTAACAAATGAAGCGCGCCTTTGAGCGCCATTGCACAGAGGGAGCTATAATTCAGGCGTCCGGACGTAATTATGAGGTCCGGCGGCGTGATTGACATGAAATCAGGAAGGAATCGAATAGCAACTGATGGCCAGCTGGCAGGTTGGCTTTTGAGGATGCGATGGGAACACTGGAAATGTCATCATCACGGCACCATTCATTTCAAAGTTTGAAAGAGATATGAAAGACGCGCCATGTCCTCGTCTTATATTTATATATCCAAGCTTCAATTAACGTTTCCATGTCTTAGGGGTAAACATTAAATATTCTATTTGGCACACAAAATGTCTCCCTCGCGTTTCCCGTTTTCTGTCATGAAAGGAAAAGGAGCGTTGTCATTCTATTCCACTCAACTGTGGTGGGAATAGCGAAAGGGCATGTGAAATCGGGGAGGGGGGGGGGGTGGTTAACGGAGTGCGCTGTGGGAGGCCTCCGCAGTCGCCTGTCACCATTACAGCCGGCTGCCAATTTGGTCGCATTAGCTCTGTCCTTAAAAACCAACTACAGCGGGTAGAACCACGACGTTTAAATGGATATTGTGGGATATTCACACGTAATAACTATTCTAAAATGGATAGCACTATGGGAAAAAACTGGTGGTACATTTGAGCATGCACTTAACACAAATGGCTAGTCGTGTGTATTACATTTTTCAAGCAGACAAACTCAGCTTAGGTTCCATCCCAAAAGTTTTTGCAGCTTAATGCACTTAGTGATAAAAGGTGAACATAGTGCTACTTGTATGTGCTTACCTTGTACCTAGCAGAGATGTCCTATGCTCCAAAAATGCCAGCCGTTATATTCATTTTCTTTACCAATATGTCACCAAATGTAATGCCCCCAAACACTAAACGAACACGCTTCTGATAACGTTATGATGCGATGCCGTGGCAGGGCTTGTTCAGGCAGGCAACTCGGATGCATCATTTATCCACGTCACATCAATCAACCAGGCACACACGCTCAATAGTTTATCGTGGCCTACTAAACCGCAGTCACTCACCACACTGCTCCTACAGCTGCTCGCTCACTGCTGCACCACACCATGCTTCTGCTTGCTGCTGCACCACACCATGCTTCTGCTTGCTGCTGCACCATACTATGCTCCTGCTCTTCCTGCTGCCCACCTCAAAACCAGCTTCCTTCTATTTAGGGTCTGCTGCACAGTATCCAATGTAGTTTTCTGCATATATCGATGGTCGTTCATTAAGCATTTGTTTAAGACCCCGTGCCTTTGTGTCTTTTTAACAGATACGTTGAGGCGATGAATTGATTAAAGAGCAGGTAGGCAGTGGGAGACTGTGGCTCCTGGCCCGAGTGCCTTTCTGTTCCCACACCTCTTAATTGCTTATTGATGGCCAAAGCGTGCTCGTAAATTAACCTTTGAACAGTCCATTAGTTAGCCGAGGGGGCCCAGCCCCAATCTGGCATATGATGAGCTGTCAGGGAGATGTCTGCGCTCGACGACGCCTCGCCCCCAGAGGAACACCGGTGTGTCGCGCCAGAGGCTGTCCGTTGGCGACTCCGTCTCAGCGCCGTACATGGCTGCTGTGGGCCGACCAAATGCCGCCTGCCCTGGGAAAATAAACGTTGGTGGAGAAATTGTGTCGGAGCGGGGGTGGGAATGGTGTGCGTGCGAACAGTACCAACTGGAACCGGAAGAACGCAGAATTGCCTTCCGTGCCATGTTAGTGAGGCTAAAATCAGCCAGCTCTTCTGGAAAAGAATCTTAAAATACATCTTTCTACAATTTTGATTTAATCAAAGTCAAAAGGAAAGAGTATAGCTAAAGGTTTTGTGTCTGTTTGATTGATTGTATTGATTGATACAAATATATTGTTCCTTTCACTTCACTTTAATTTACAGGTTTAACCGTTGTTCAGCAGTTGTTTTGGTTTTATGCTCTTAAGTCAAGCGCATTAAGCTGCAGATGTATGAAACATGCAATACAAATATAGATTTTTGTATTTTTATTGTTAACAATGATTGTAGTTGTGAGATGCCCCTGCTTAGCTCATAGTATCATCCACAGGACTGCCAACGCAGTGGCATGGGAGTAAACCTGGTGAATGTGTGTGGAAATGGTAGGACACTAAAGTGCTCCTCAAACACAATGCCGTAAACCATTCCACACAGGAGCTGGACGACCTGTCCGAGTGCGAAAACAATCAAACCCAACGGCTCAGCCCTCCAACGATAGACATCAATAATGCCGTTGACATTGATTTGGTGGCCGTAATGACACACGGAAACCTTTTTTTTTTATCTGAAACTTAATCCAATCCCCAATCACTTGATCAGCTTCAACAGCAGGAAGATAAACAAGTCGGTGCTCAGAGCTGCTTCTGTCGGAGGAGGAGGAGAAGGAGGAGGAAGACAAACGTATATGACGCCGTATTCTGTTCACCATCAGATGAAGGATGTAAGTAGGGAGATCTCCAAGGCCGGTTATCGGTTAAGTCACAGCAATAAGTTGAATGATTAAAAGCAAAAATGGCTGTGCGCGAAAACACAATCGTCCGACACAAAACCTTCCTTTCAGAATCATCCTATTAATAGAGATTAAGATATTTGTCTGAGGTGATAGTCTAAGCTGGGCACACTCCACTTAATTGCCTCGTTTCTTTCCCAGTTGCAAAGTTAATCTCTTCTCATTTGTATTGTAGACCATGTTTGCAGGCAGTCTGTGAGTTCGGTTTCTGAGATTTTCTTTTTTTTCAGGGGGGGGAGGGGGGGGTTGGTGTTCTGTCACGTTAATATGGATTGTCTTCAAAGGCAAGACGGTCTACCACGCTGCACACATGCGAATCACAGTGATACATCAGGAACAGCGTTATTTTTTTTCCCTGTGAAATGAATGTACAACCGTAAAACTATGTATCGACGCCAGGGCGGATCATTTGTTATGGAAAGACCAATTTGTGACTAAAGGATATAATTAAATACATCCTGTAAGACTGCTGGGGAGGACAGTCAAACAGAGGAGATATGTCAATATGAGTTATGGTGGCATCAAAAAGGCTTTCACATAGGTACACATCTTTCAAGGTTCAATAACCCCCCCCCCTCCCAATACTGCAACAGTTCAAGCCATCTTTAACCCTAGTGCCCCCTTTCATCACATTCTGACTGCAATCCCAGTTTAGCCATCTCCACTAAACTGCACACAACGCTCTGCAAAGGCATGTAGGATTGTAGAATCAGAAAAAGTCTCCTCCTGTCTAAATGATATAACTCTCTTCTCTTGAGATATAAGTTCTAATTCACCACTATTTGAAGAAGTGTAAAGCCCTACATTTATTGTCTCTGACAAGGGCAGCCATTTAAACCTCCTCCACACTTCCTACATCTAGTAACTTAAGACGCCACAGCATTTGGTTTCCCCCTCCACCGCCCTCTCCAGCACTTGTGGTTCCCTCCTCCTCTTCCTCCTCCCTCTTGCTACATACCCTCAAGCGTCATTAACCAGCTCCCTTTTAAAAAGTAACTGCAAATGGGATTGGTGAGTGTGCGGAGCGGCAGCAGCCCTTTTAACAGTGGCTCCCCAGAGACAGGTCTCCCTGCCCGGATAATGAAGGGATTCAGTACTCTGGGGACAGCTAAAGCTCACAGGACACGGGCTCCCAGCGTCCTCCCTAACGCGAGGTCCACATCTTCAGGGGCTTGGCTGGCGGGAGAGTGGGGGAGGGGTAGGACTTCAAGGGGAAGGTCACTGAGGTTATCTTCTACTTCCTTTGACAGAATTAGTTTTTATAATTTAATGATAATTATTTGATGTACTTCTTCTTCTTTTTTATCAAGCACCCCCTGGTCCGAGAGTAATACGTTTTTGGGGGACGTTGATTGTCTTGACCATACGACAGGATCAAGTTGAGCTTTTGGCTTCAGTGCATGATCAGATCCAAATCACTGGAGGATTACTTTCTTGGCAACTAATCCCTTCCCGAGAGAATATCCATAAAAGCATTTTCCTTTGAGGGTCGGACTTTGACAAAAGGCTGTCGAAAGCAATAGTGACAGGAAATAACCACGGTCCAACAAAGTAGTTCACACTCAATAAATCCTTAGTGATTGAATCTGGAACTAACTTGAGGAGAAACAGCTCGGACAAACAACAAATGTGGATGGACCAACAAGTGAGAATCCTGCCGGGGGAACTTTGCCTCCAGCAGGAACGGGCCCCGTCATCTGCATGCAGCAGATGCAGCCTTTTCCGGACTGGAGGAACATGATGTCTCAGTCGAGCGGGGCCGGTGATAGGATCTAGCAGTGAGAGTGGGCTAATAGTGGACCCTACAGTCTCTGCAAGACGTTGCCCTGTACCCTCGCTACCAGTGAGTCACACCATCTGGCTGCAACGACTCTCCCACATCCCCTTGGCCCAAAAAGCCAAGGGGTTAGGATACAGAGGAGAGAGCAGGAAATAAAGAGATGCATTCACCTACAAAGTGTAAGGTTAATGAAGTGAACATGCCGGGGGAGCAAGCCACTGGAATGAGAACATCTTTGATTTGAGACAGTAGCCGTATGCATGCATTATTCACGTCCCGTCCGAACGACAACCCTTGCATTAGAGTGCAAGACTCAATGTCACCCAGAGGTGGTTAAGCAAAACGCTGATTTGTGGGGGGGGGGGGGCGCCATCTTCACTCATAATTCATCCACGCTGCAGTGCGTCACTGGGGTCTGGAGATGAACACGGCGCTGTGTTTGGGGTGTGATTCATTTTCAATTCTTCAAGTTTGAAACGCACACATCTTTTAGGAGCCATGCCGTTTTGACACACACACACACACACACACACACACACACACACACACACACACACACACACACACACCTGCAGGTATGCACTCGTGCATGCTCACTCGCACACACACAATGCAAGTGATGTTCTCCTAGAAGGAATAGAACCAGCACCACAAGACTGTCCTGCATGCTCCGTAGGTGCCACCCTAGCAAAGTGATTGCATACAGGAGTAGGGCAATTCACACACACGGATGGGCTATGATTGTGGCAGCGGGAGAGATGGAAAAGCAGTCCTAAAAAAAAAACAGCCAAAGTTAAGTCTGCTCCAGGGGGAAGAGAGACACGTTTGAATGAGTCCTGGCGTGAGGCTCCAAGACCACAATTGGCTGCTTTGAAATCCAAACCCCCCCCCACCTTACCCCCAATTTCCAGACACAAGCAGTGCTGTGAGATAAAAGACGCTGAAATGCACTTCTCCATTGTGCAAGCAACATTTGCATTTAGCACCCGCCCCTTTCATTTGCATGCGCCATTACAGTGTTGTCAGCTCCTATCTCGTCCCCTCACCACTAGCTAGGCAGTAAGCAGAAGATGAGTGTGTGGATGATACAGGGATGAGTGGGGGACATTTGCCAGCTCTTGAGGCTGTCGGGGAGAGGGGGAGGATGACACAGTGAGACAAAAGCTGGTGTCACGTTGAACTAGTTCCCCAGTCCGGAGGCCCATTAATCATGTGCTGCGTTGTTCAAAATGCGGTTTACAGACAAGAAAAAAAGTATGCTTGTGTGTGTGTGTGTGTGTGAGAGAGACAGTGTGTGTGTGTGTGTGTCTTCGCAGCCATATGGCTTTCATTGATACATCAGTGAGCAGTGAGTGCTGCCTTCAGAGTTCTACCTGTCGCCTGCTGCGGGTGGGAACATAAAACCACACTCTCCTTCAAAGGGGGGAGCCTGGGAAAAAAACTTTATTGACACACCAGAAGTCTACCGCACTGTTCATCCTTTGGAGCTAATTTGGAGCCATTCACCGACAAACTTCCCACGACTTTAAAGAACCTTCTTTGGGAGAGGGGGGGGGGGGGCTTTCTCAGACGAGGGTCCCTTTCATCCTCCAGGGAGCGATTTGGGAAACTTAAGCTCAATTGTGATTTCCTTTCTTGCCGCTGCCTCTGTTCCCGTACGATAGGAAATGAGATATGTCATGGCTGTGTGCAGCTTCCCTGTCAGTCTCCTCATGCCAACGCTCTCTAAGGGTAAACTGGCAGCCGACTTGGGGAGCTGTGCCCATAATGAGCACAGGAAGGACAGAAGAGACGATTTCGCCCCCGCCTGGGACCAATGAAAAGGATCCCGCCCCCCTCCCCTTCCCCTTCTTAAAGACTACACACCACCCAGCCCACTCGCTTAGCCATGGTAATGCCTCAACTGGCGCCATCATCCCCACACTGCGTAGGGCGGGGAGGGTGGGTGGACAATCTGTTACCCCCCCACCCACCACCACCACACCGTTACCCCTGTCCCCTCTCACTGCCTTTCCACAAAGGCAAGGAGGGTAATTTACAGAGGAGAGGCATGTCGGGCGCCTTTTAAGACTCCCCTGTGGCTGAGGTGTCACAGACAAATAGGTTGATCAGTGTGGTTGTGAGGCTTGCTTGAGACGGCTGCTTTACGACACCTAATTTACAGGCCAAGAGGGGGTAAAATGGGGGCCATAAAGTTCTACGAGGCCAGAGAGAGTGGGGAACCTGGTAGGGGGAAGAGTATCCGTCATTCAATTTGTGGCAGTGGTCCTCGACCGAATGCCCTGCTCCCCAGAGACGTCTTTGAGAGAGTGGACAGCAAACATGCACTACCGGACGTCAACACGGCTGTCCCCCGACTGTCCACCACCTTGCTGTGTTCAGGGACACATAGACAGAATTAATATTTCACACCGATACGCTGAAGGATGTGAAGGGCAAGAGACACAGAGACTCATAACCAAGACAGATGGATGGTAACATCGCTCACAGGGTTTCTAGATGAGCCCAAACCTACTTCATGGCACAAATAGCATGCCAAATTTAAGTGCAGCAACTCACAAAAGGACACCTGGGTAATGCTCGCATGAAAGATATTAGCATTCCCCTCAGCTTTAGTGTACTTCATGAATATTCCATGTACTTATTTCCATCTTTGTCGTGAGATGAACTAGAGCACACCGCATCCCCTGTGCATGCCCAGATTTGGAGGTTGAGACTTTTCTATGTCTGTGTGTCCTTTTTTTCACTCTAACTTCCTTTTTTGATTCTGCCAGATATCCCAAAATTAACCTCCTTGGTTAGCCAACACAATCACCATACTGTGTTCATTCATGCATGCATTCATTCCAACTGTTGTGTTGTACAACCATTGACACAGGCCGCTTCTTGGACCTGCTAGCTGGCTGTAACAGTAGTGGCAATTCTCAAGGCGTGCAGTTTCTCCACGACTCTTTTTGAGAACACCTCCGTCCGGTCAAAGACTACATCCCCAAGCTTAGGCAGCAGAAGTGCACAAGGGGCACAGTTTTCTCTTTTCATCCAAGCGCTATTTCTCACCACAGACACTGTATATCCAGTTGACAATGCTGCAGTTGTTCGTGTGCTTTTCTCTAACCGATTTGCTTCTTCGGCAAAGTCTATGATAAATAGATGTTATATACTTACAGTGTTATGCCTGCACTGATAGTTGCAGTTAAAGCTGCGAGGGGAGGGGGGGACATATAGTCTTTAAACACATGGGCCGAGGTGCATCAAGATGCAAATGTGTTAATCCTTGTTAAAAATGTGAAAAGGTTGAGACTTTATTGGCCTCCCCTAGTGAATAATTGCGCACAGACTCAACTCTGTGCAGGAATAGATGCAAGGTTGAAGGGTATTGCACATGGTATGTGTAGGTTTGGCAAGAGTAAAAGAGCAAAATATTCAACAGGATATTTGTGAATTTCACTGAAGTGCAAGGAGAGCATAATGCCAACCCAGGATCTTTTTTAGGATTTCTGATTACTACATACAATACAGATTTAAATTATATCTTTAACATGGAAATATATTCATGAATTCTTAATAGTGATATTTTTCATTTTGTTCGTTCACAAGGATCGTAATGATTTAGCATGAAGTGGGTTAGCAACACACAACACTTTTTTTCAGGTTGAGAAGAACACATAAAGCTATTTTCCAAACGAAATATAAAAAAAGAAAAGAAATAATAGGAAACGGAGAGTTTGACATGAAAGTTGTTACCCGAAATGGAACTGTTTTGGGTTGGACCTCTGATACCTACAGCTAAATATACCTAAACAAATATTAGATTTAGAGGGATAATTTATACACAAAAAAACTAACATTGATATCACTCCAATGCGCCAGGTTTTATGGAGGACTGTTTGCCAGCTGAGAAGAAATTCAAATTCAAGTCACTGATGCAAAAATACTATCAGAAACATTGATCAAAAGCAGGACCATTGCAATATCACTATCAACATACTTTCCATATTCTCTTTTCCCATTACTTTTAGGATTATTTGTTTTTGATGTTAGCAGTTTGGGAAACGTATATAGGCCATCCCATTCATTGAAATAATAAAATGAAAACAATTTTCCACTTGAGGAAGTTTATGCTCAGCAGATTGTCAAACACCCTACATTGAATCTGTAACTACTGCCTCTGGACATAGGAGAGTTTGTTTTAAGGATGCTTTTTCCTGCTCAACTAGTTCGGAATGTCATCTACAATTTTCAAAATAGGTCCACTGTCACATAAGCTGTTAGGGCGGCAGAGATGTAGTTATGATACCACCCTTAATATTTAAGGGATGTATTGAAATCATGCAATGACTCGCTACAGGAAGTTTAAGCAAGCCAACAGAGAAACACAATTATATCAGACAAAGACCTAAGTGAAACTGCACATACACAGCGCATCGGAAAAACCTTGGTTATTATTGACTGATCTAATGGTACTTACTGAAAAGGATTTGTTTTGAAACATACATCAAAACTTCATTCTTAACAAGCAATGTTTCACTTAACTTCTACAATGTGTGTTTTACAAATACACAGTCTCTTCCTACAGTCAGACAAGGCAAGATATACAAGTGTCAAGTAATCCGGCCAAACATACTTTGACGTTGGTATAACAGCAACATCATGCAAACCCAATGCAGTGCACCTACTACTGGTTGACTTTGTGAAAAAGTAAAAAAAAAGGGGGGCCAAAATTATTCAACTAACATTATTTTGTTGCTTTTGGCACTATTTTACTAATGGAACATTAGCCATTTCAACGGAAGCCGATATTGATTTTGTGCCACCATGGACAGGGATGGTTTTGATTCTACTCATCTGTATAACATAAAGCCCTCTTAGTAATGCCTTTGGTCCAGCAAAAACATGGCCATTTGGCTGCTCAGGGAATGAGCATAATATTCAGCCAGCCACTCCACAAGTGCACTACGGCCATTAGCCTCCTAATTAGAACCAGTACGCTGTCCAACTACCACGTCATTATACGGTTTGCCATGGATGTGGAAATATGATTCAGAACGCAAAACATGTCGGTGTTACATATTCAAAACAATATACTTAGCATTGCAAAACCAAACCGAGAACTGCCTCGCTACCAAATACAGGACATTGTATCGTTTATGATAAATCAATTGATAAATTATCAAATTACAAAGAAACACACTATGAATATTGCCTGTATTATCTCCTACCACCAATTATATAGAATTGATTTCATTCAAATACTGCAATGGGACATTAAACATCCCACAGCGGGATAATACTTTTGGTTGGAGGGTACACAGCAAAGCCTGGAGTCACTAACTTGAACTATATGTCACGAATATGTCAGAGTAGTTGTTGTATTACTCTAAGTGTAATTCTTCACTGTCTCACAAATCACAGAAGGTATACATCGAATGAGTGATGGCCTGTCAGAAAGGCATGCCAATGGTTGGATTGCACACGGTCTGACTCTAAATCAAAGTGTGAACACCTCCAAGTTTCTCTATTAAGGGTTGAAAGGACTGAATGCCCTATTCAAAGACCACTTTCCCGCCAAACTACTGGATTTGGCTGGCATAAACACAGATATCTGGTGCACAAGACGCGGGGATTTCTCTTTGAAATTTGGCCATGATGGGGCACCATCCAATGATATCTTGATGTTACTAATATTTTGTGCGAAAATAGGTAACCATGACTGAGCTAACAAAGCTGGCAGCATACTTGAATCCAGCCGGTGCATGGGTGTACAAATCAGTTGTGCAGAAACGAAGGGCAGACGCAACCTTTCACGTCTGACGTCTGGGGACCGGAATAGCACGGCTGTAATTCTCAGTCAGGGCGGTGAGCCTGTTTCCATTCCACTGTCGCTCAGTCACCATAGGTTAGAACAAGGGAGACCATGCTCTCAGGCAAAGTCACGGGCGACAGCCACAGCCAAGTGAGAGAGTCTTCATTATATGGAACAAGGAGTCATTTACGGGCGGGCGGGCCGACTCTGTTCAGGGGCAATCTGACAAACATATTGACTTTGACACACTTGAGGCGCCAGATATCGCGGCACCTACTTTCCATTAGGACCTCATTTGATTTAGGGTGGGGGGGGGGGGGGGGGGGGGCCCGTTGGGGCATTGGGGGGGGCGTTAATTTAAACACCCAAAAAAACCTGGGGGTAGGTAGCATTTGTTA
>JAVQJS010143274.1:0-11385 GCA_036024795.1 Galaxias rostratus | reverse complement strand
AGGCACACCTTCACACACACACACACACACACACACACACACACACACACACACACACACACACACACACACACACACACACAGGTAACAAAGTCTCTCACAAACCCAAACACAAGCATTCACAAACACACACAAAGGAAGAAGAAAACCTGACGTTAGCCTCCTGGGGATTTGTTTATCAAATGTACTGTCAAAGTATGTCATGCATTTCTGCGGACACACTTACGCCAAGGGCTAGCGTACAAACCTCACCCGTTCAACCGTCCCATTTAAAACTTCTTAACTTTGTATTATTGTTTTCACACTCATATTCCACAAATAGCTGACTACCCAGAGAGAAAGAGAGATCATTGGTTCATCTAAATTTTAAATTGCGCTTTTATTGATGTTTTTGTCAGGGATTCGCCAGAAGACATGCCATTAAATGTCGACTAAGAAAGATATAAATGTTAAAAAAAAAGCGGGCTATGTAAAACAACTCCCTAAAATATTTCTCGGGAATACAGGAGCGCTTCGCTGAATAATTTATTCACATTTGGAGAACAATAACAACTAGGAGACAAAATGCATTATACATGCCAGCTTGGTGCACGTCCATGTCAGTGCGCGCTCGTTTTTCTCTGCTCGTCTTTATGAGCGTGTGTTTGTGCTATAGTGCATGAATTTGACCGTGCTTTCTCGTTAGTGTTTCCAAAGTCCCTGGAAGGCTCCCTGGATGAACGCAAACTCCCCCAGACCCCTGTTTAACCCCATAGGACATGCATCTATGCATATATGCAATATATGTTGTGATATGAGGGTAAGAAGTTCATCCATGCTGAGGTTACATATGAGTGGCAATGGGGTTGTCTGCTGTTGTCCTCGATATAAAACCCCCCCACCAATTAATCAGATTTCCCAGAGCCCCTAGCCGCTGTCACAGGCTCACACTTCATCTCCCTTCAGAAGAGAATTCCCCCCTAATTTCTTGCGCTCCAACTGTCCAAGTGTCAAATTTTCCCCATCTCCCGCACGTTCACCCAGTCACTTAATCTCCCTTCATCCCCTCACTCTGTTCAACTGGCCATTTCTCTTGTGCCCTGGACGGCGAGCTGACCCATGCTAACGTGACAGCTCCTATTAAGTTCTCCAAAGAACTCCGTTTAAGATCTCTCACCACTTTTACGTGTAGGACTAAGGCCAAAAGTACTGCACTTTTCTGTTATCTTCTATAACGACTACATAATAGCCTGGAAGAGGTTCGATCGCTCATAATGCCTTTCAGCGCATTGACTCACTCCTCCCTCATGGTCTGTATACTAATTCATGTATTCTCGTTGCCAACCCCTCTCCTGTTTCTTCTCCTTCCAATTTTTGACCAACCTTCCCCTTCCCTTTTTCCTACCACTCCTCTCTCCCTCTCCCTCCCCTCTCAGTGCCGGTGCACCGAACACGATGGCCGTGGAGAGTCTCGCCGAGCTCCGCGATTGGCTGTTCCTGCTCCTGCTGTGCCTCACCCTGCTGGCCGAGATGCTGGAGCTGGCGGCCGCGGCCGCCGCCATGGAGACGGGTGAGGGGGAGGAGGGGGTTGTGTGCCCATCAGTCTGCCGCTGCGACGAGGGCTTCGTCTACTGCAACGACCGGGGCCTGAGCATGATCCCGCCGCTGCCGCTCACCGCCGCCGTCCTCTACCTGCAGAGCAACCGGCTGAGCAACGCCGGGCTGCCACCCTCGCTGGAGCGGAGCGCCTCAATACGAGTGGTGTATCTCTACGCCAACCAGCTGGATGAGTTCCCCGTGCACCTGCCGCCCTCGCTGCGAGAGCTCCACCTGCAGGACAACAACATAAGGACGTTGCCGCGCAGCTCACTGGCCAAGCTTCCGCTGCTGGAGCGCCTGCACCTGGACGACAACTCCATCTCCACCGTCAGCATCCAGGAGCGGGCCTTCTCGGGGACGCCGCGCCTCCGCCTGCTCTTCCTGTCGCGCAACCACCTGTCCAGCATCCCCGCCGGCCTGCCTGCCTCGCTGGAGGAGCTGCGGCTGGACGACAACCGCATCAGCACCATCCCCACACACGCCTTCCGTGGCCTGGCCTCGCTGCGGCGCCTGGTGCTCGACGGTAACCTGCTGGCTAACACGCGCATCGCCGACGACACCTTCTCCCGGCTGGCCAACCTGAGCGAGCTGTCGTTGGTGCGCAATGCCCTGCAGGCGCCCCCCGTCAACCTGCCCGCAGCCCAGCTGTTGCGGCTCCACCTGCAGGACAACGGCATGACCCACGTGCCGCGGGGCACGCTGGACGGCATGCGGCGCCTCCAGAGACTGGACCTGTCGGGCAACAACCTGACCACGCTGCCCCGGGGCCTGCTGCGCGACACCGACGGCCTGGAGCTGCTGCTGCTCCGGGGGAACCCCTGGTACTGCGGCTGCAACCTGCGCTGGCTCCACGCCTGGCTCCACAGCCGGGGGGCGGCGGTGACCGTCAGGGGTCTGACCTGCCAGGGCCCTGAGGCTGTCCAGGGCCAGGCGCTCAAAGACTTAACAGGGCTGATGGAGCAGTGCGAGGGCCCCCCTGCTGGAGGGGGAGCTGGGGTTAATGTGGTGGGGGGGCGGGGAGGGGCTGGCGAGGGTAAGGCCGGGGATTCAGCCCCTGGGAGCTCCATCACCACCACTACCTCCTCCAGCCCTAGCCTGTCCCCCACCCAGGGCTCCCTGTTCACCCTGCGTGCCAAGCGGCCGGGTCTGGTGCTGCCGCTCGCGCCGGGGGAAGGGGGCCATGTGGCGGGCCAGGCCCTGGAGCTGACAGTAAAGCCCCTAGCGGCAGACAGCGTTCTGGTGACCTGGCTGTGCCCGAGGCCGCCATCCTCCTTCCGCTTGTCCTGGCTGCGGCTAGGAAGCAGCGCGGCGCTAGGCTCCATCACTGAAACCCTGGTCCCTGGAGAGAGGCAGCAGTACCTCCTCACCCAGCTCACCCCGCGCTCCCACTACCTCGTCTGCCTGCTGCCCCTGAGGCAGAACCCTGAGCATGGAGCCTCGTCCTCCCGGACGGGCCACCTGGACCTGGACAGTAAGGACGCCGCGCCTGCCTGCGCTCAGATCGAGACGGGCGAGGTGGCAGCCAATGCGGGAGGGGACGGAGAGGGAGCGGACGGGGAGGGGGCAGACGGGGAGCTCACTGCGCTCCCGCTGGCTGGCATTATCGGGGGCGCCACGGCCTTGGTGTCACTGCTGCTGATCTTCGGGATCTTCTGCTGGTACGGCCAGCGGGCGGGATACGTGAGCGGTGACTCTGCCTCCTACGGCCGGGGGCCACGGGGGGTGGGCGGTCCCGGGAAGGCCTACGACGACTATGTGGAGTCGGGCACCAAGAAGGACACGTCCATCCTTGAGATCCGGGCTCCGCCGGGCTTCCAGATGACGGCCATGGCGGCAGCCCAGCAGCCCCTGCAGCCGGGCCTGGAGGATGTGACCTACGTGCACACCATCTTCCCTTCCTCGGCCACCACGGTCCAGGGCAACGGGACCTACCGCAGCGCCCGTGGCACTCTCACCCTCAACGGCACCATCCTCAGCCAGGGAGGCCATCACCACGGGGGCTACGGGACCAACCGGGGATATCGAGAGGGCGGCATCCCCGACATAGACTACGCCTACACGTGATGACATTACAGAGGAAACGGTCGGCCCGGCGACGTCTCTATGGAAACGGTTGCTGGGCGTACGGGGCGTTTTGCCCACGGTTCCAAAGTACCCTCTGTGCCTCTTCTGGTTGGATTCTGATTGGACTGATACGAACAAGACTGGCTTTAAAAAGGCTGTATTGATTGGACATAATTATTGACGGACATGATATGAGTGCCAGCCAGTCCAACCACTCTGGGTGTGTAATATTTGTTAGACTTGCTGCTTATGGTTATAAATTATAAATTGTTATGTTTGTTTCCCTGATATCTCAATATCCTTCGAATCTACCTTTTTTTTCTGTGCTCATGATAATACGCAGTAGCTTGTTTGAGGTGAAGACTAGACTAGGTTTTAGGGGACAGATATGAATTCAAAGGAAATAACAGGGGATGTGTGTAGAGATGTAGCTGTGCTGCTGACTGTCTTGTCTACACTGTATAGAGAACCATGTCAGATTGTAGGGGGGGTGTGGGGGTTGAGAGAGCGAGAGAAATCGATGGTTTACACATCATCACCAACATTTAGGAGACGTGTGCTCCAAGACCTCGGCTTCTCGAATTCTCCCCCGTTCCGTTCTTATTCATGTCTTTCTTTCAGGGAGGGGAGGGGAGCCTTTTTTCTGCTGTCTTTTGTGGCGCCGCAAGGAGGAGACTTTGTTCTTGCCGAAAGGAGCTGACAGCCTTGATAAGAGGACTGACGGAGACAGAGACTTTAATGAGGAGAGAGAGAGAGAGAGAGAGAGGGAGAGAGAGAGAGAGATGGGGAGAGAAAAATAGAGAGCGAGCGAGTTGGGGAGAGAGAAAGAGAGTAAGAGAGAGAGAGAAAGAGAGAATGAAGGGAGTAGAGACAACATGGGTGGGGGAGGGGAGGGGGGGTAAAACAGACAGAGAACCCAGGGAGCGACAGACAAAGGACAACGGAGAAACAAGAGACTAGAAAAAAAAATTAAAAAAGGGAAGAAAGAAGAAGAGAGAGATAGGAGTGGAGAGAGTGAGGGAGACTGGCAAAAGGGTGAGACTTGACAGAAAGATGAGAGGGGTAGAGACAGACAAAAGGCAAGAAGCAAGAAGGGGGGCGGGGGGGTGACAAGTGGGAGAACATACATCATCATCATAAGACTGGCTCGTGCTCACATTCAAAGAGTTCTCCCATGAGCTTCTCTGCTCCCTGCTGCTGCCCACAAAGGCACAGACCCACGGCAGGAAGACTGCAATCGCCCTTGGAAAAGAACCAGTTCCCTCCACCAGGGCCAGACAGATTTTTCGAATCATGGAAGCCCCCTTTAGACAAAGCCTTTCACATTTTCACCCATTGAACTCCGTACCCCATAAGAGTACGTTATAGTTTACTACGTGATATAACAGAGGCGGTAGGCTTCTATGACTAAAGGCACCCCAAGACAATCATTAAGTAAGAAGAGTGAAGGGAGGGAATCCAGAGAGTTTTAAGGCAGCTTTGGCAACACCAACAAAAAAAAAACTCAACAGACTGCTCCTCTAAAACGACACACCTCATTCATCTTTGTTTAGAGAAAGCTAAAGGCATCTTGTTTAGCTCAAGG
The DNA here is from genome assembly GCA_036024795.1 of Galaxias rostratus. Classification (NCBI taxonomy): domain Eukaryota; kingdom Metazoa; phylum Chordata; class Actinopteri; order Galaxiiformes; family Galaxiidae; genus Galaxias; species Galaxias rostratus. The sequence goes on along the minus strand of JAVQJS010143274.1, from coordinate 6,158 downwards.
TTTTTTAAGAGCTGAACTAGACGCTCCATTGTCTCCGTAACAGCATCCAACAATACGTGTACTGAAGGGCAAAGGGAGAGTTTACTTCCCTTATCAAAAACAAAGAACACAACACTTGAAGTACTTCTTCAAAGGAAGCAAAGTGATAAGTCTTCAGATGGGTAACCATTTCATAGAGGTGTACAATACTCAGGCCTAACAAAGCCGGGGGAGGGGGGGGGGCGTGCAGGGGCAGTTATCAGGGATATGAACCACACCGCAGCACTGTGTATTCCAACACACACGCACGCACACACACACACACACACACACACACACACACACACACACACACACACACACACACACACACACCCAGAGACCTGACTGTGTTCACATGAAGACTCAAAACGCAAAGGAGAAACCCGGTCATGCATGGGGTAGGCTGGCTATCAGAGTGCACAGTGACGTAGCTCTCATTACTATCTCACTTGCATTGTTTCACTGGTTTTTCCAAACCCTCGTTGAACAGGCTCTCATTACTGTTTCTGATTTTGACGCTTTTTTCCAGACAGCACTTGACAGAAGACAGATGACCACAAAGGCCAGCCCTGCCCCCCTCAACACCACACAGGCCTTAAAGGGAGTGCTAGTGCACAAGCAGTGGTACGGATGGACCCCATGTCTTGGAGCCAATGACGCCTCTTGTTGTGTGTATATATGTGTGTGTGTGTGTGTGTGTGTGTGTGTGTGTGTGTGTGTGTGTGTGTGTGTGTGTGTGTGTGTGTGTGAGGGTGTGTGTGTGGTTGCGTGTGTCTCTGTGTGTGTTCCCTGAAGCGGCTGAGCTGGGAGGTGTAAACAGATCCCGGTGGTAAACACAGCTCTAGTGGATGATGGGCGTTGTAAAGCCACGCTGCTCAGCTCCCCTCCTCTACACCCACTCCAGTGTTTACCCTACTGTGTGTTCTTGTGTGCACACGTACGTGTGTTTAAACACGCCGCATCAACGAGCTTATGCACACGTCAACACAACGCCGCCTCCGCCTTTCATCTGCCGTGTGTGTTTGAGTGGGTGCATGTAGCCCTATACATCTTTATTGCTGCCTCTTGATCTTTGTCTTAGGGAGGGAGGGAGAGAGAGAGAGAGAGACAGAGAAACACTACAGGTGGGAAATGTTGAAGATATGTAGAGAGTGAATAGGTTATAATATTGTCAGTGGAGCAAATCTGCTTTAAAAAGTCTATTGCCCAGTCAGTCCAATCCCAGTAATGGAGGCTAAATGCTGGACGTCATGCCTCAACAGGTTTGCCGGCTCAGCACTGTGGCCAGGCTAATTCTATTATCTTAACACACATACGCGCACATACACACACACACACGTGCACACGCACAAACGCACAGTATACTGTAGACATAAACACACATTCATCTGTTGTGACCTACCTCTGATAGAAAGGTCTGTGCTGACTTCTGTGCGCCTACATGCAGCAGGTATTCATAGACATAGAGAGCTAACCTGCGCACAAAGAAAGGGAGAAAGAACAGTCTTTTTACATTTTTACGATTGGAGATCAAACAACTCCTTTCACTTTCTGTGACAAAATGTGAGACTGACACTTTACTAAAGAAATGTGAGAGTAGTGCCACTCAACCCGATGGCACCACAACAAGAAATTAGTTTAGAAGAAGGAAAACAACCCTTTTCTCAAATTCTAGAATTATAAGGCAATTACTATAAACCTTATTGCACAGCCACTTGTATGACAACATATTTGTTTGTAGGGATGCACTAAAAGTAATATTAGGGGCCAATAAAGATAACGGATAGTTAAGAAAAAACACTTTAGGCCGATACCAAGAAGTGGCCAACTGAGTTCAACCAATTGTTTCCTCTCAGCGTATTGGCACAAATTATCTAATCAACGCCATTTTCTTAACATTGTTTTTTGATTTAAAAAAAATATATATACAAATTTGGACACCAAACAATAATACATAAGCATGCTAACAAAATGTTATTGACATTTTATTTGCATTGTCCCTACCAACTTGTGCACCAGTGTGAGACCCAGGAAATCCATTAATATTCATCAGACCAATCACAATCATTCAACTGTCCATCATAAAAGGGAGCTTCTGGATGTTTGCAGTTCAAGTTACCATGCTGTACATTTTCAGCCATCAACGTATAATTTGTACCTATCAGACCGATGACCGATTAGCTTTATTTTGCCAATATTAGCCGATTCCAATAACAGTCCAATATATCAGTGCATTGCTAACAAGTGCAAGGTGCAGTATGTTCAGAAGAAATTAAGAGGTATTCCGTCTTTTCAACTCCGCAAGCTACTGCCCCAAAACACATTGTCTCAATCCCACACTGAATTAATTAAAGATTTGATTCTTTAATCAATGGTTTCCCAGAGCCTATCCGTTGGCAGTGTAGACTTAGTGGGGGGTGATCTACAACAGCCATAAAAACAAGACCACCATTGATCCTGGAGGGGTTACATAATGTATTTGCGTTTAAGCATGCAGAAATGATAGGGCCCAATGAACATGATTGACAGGTCATCTTTGAAGAGCAGCAGGCCTTCAAGGTATTCAGGTGCGCCGCAATTCTAAGAAGCTTAATTTAATGGCAAGGACACCCGTACAGTGTCGAGGTATCTTCCTAGATCATTATAAATAATGACAGCCACTCTGTGTATCATAAAAATTGCAATGAACGAGTATTCTTTCCTAAGAGACTTAAAGAGAGTTTAGGTCATTTCACGTCCACGTTGGGAAGGAGAAAATAAACGTAAACTCAAATCTAATTTGCTTTATGAATTATCACGATGGACAGAGGTTTTGGCGTTGTTACTTAGAAGAGTGACCAAGGGAATAATTTAATTTGAATTTATGCTATAGTGGCGTGTTACAGTTGGTCTTCTAAGAAGTAAATTAACTCAAAATGAAGTTAAAGCCCTTGCAAGACTGACATTTCCCTGGCCCCTGGGAATTCACAGCAATCAAATCAAATTAGCTGGAGTCGTTAGTCACGTTGATGGCACCCAGTTCAGGTTTATACTCTCTAACAGTATATACATTATTATAATACAATTCACTCAAAAATTACCTACATTGTGTTCCCCATCCTGCTCAGTCATAAACACAATTGATTGACACCCAACTAAACAATTGTTTATAGATCTAATGGTTAATTGATGGATATTTTTGCCTGCCAAAGTACTAGAAGGTGCTAAGCAACCACACACACATAATTGTGTAACCAGAGACTACAATATAATATATTAATAACATATGTCTGATAGCCCTCAGTAGCGCTAAATATGTAGAGGCCTCAAGGTTTTCTGGGGAATTTTACTCTAATCCGCATGAAGGTAAGTTCATGCATAGACGCTCCTTAAAGCTGTGACTGGAAACTCAAATGGGCACAGTTGTAATAATGAACAGATAGTCAGACTGGCTGAGACAGTGCAGGCCGTCTTCCCTCTTGTTTGTTCGGATTAGTTTTGTCAGAAGCTGGCGCCGTAAGCCCCTGGCAGGTGTAACCTCCTGATCCAGGTTATAGCAGGACCTTTCACCAGGCTCCTCTTTCTGCTCTCTCAGACGGAGTTAAAATCTCACCCCCCCCCCTCCCCCAGCCCAGGCATCCCTGTCTGCCTGTCTGACGATGATGGACTGCACACCTATCTGCTCCCTCTGCATCTCTCTTTCTCACGCTTCCTTTCTGGCACTCACTTTATTTTTCCACTGTTGTTTCACTCTTTTTACCCCCTCCTCTCTCTCTTTCTATCATATTCATTCGCTGTCTGCTCCCCCTCGCTCCCTCCCCCTTTCTCTTTAGCTCTTCCCCTCTTGTCCGTAATGAAAGGCTGGGCCTGTCTGATGATGAAGGGATGAGGTACAAAACGAGAGGCGGAAGAAACACACGCACTGGCTCACCGCGCCGTTGTTTAACCAAAGTGATGGAGACGGAGCGCTTTGCAGGGACAAGGTTAACGGAACAATGAGACTTGACAAAACTCTTGACACCTCGGCGACTAGGATGCAACATGAATAAAACATTGAACATGCTGCTCTTCAAGCCACCCCCTAAGTGTCTACATCTCTTGTCCTAAGAAAAACCTTCATTCCCCTTCAACACACACTACAGTGGAACCACATTACCTTGATTGGGTTTTAAACACCAAAACATTGGATGATGGAAGAGTCTTAGTTACAGTAACGAACAAGCTAGGCTAACTATACACTGATGGAAATACATTTCTGCCTGAAAGGTAGGTCTGATCCTGCCAGGTCCATTAGGTGTAAGTCTGACAACAGCATTGGTCTGTTTGCGTGATACAATCTCACAGGCTCGCCAGCTCACAATGTCATTTGACCTTTGACCCTTTCAAAAACACAATGGACAGAAGAAATAAAAGATAAAAAGTTCAGGTGACGTAGCTGTAAAATGTATCGGAAAAAGAAAGGAAAGATTATGAGGCACAGGGAAGAACTGATTACAGTGGTAGCCCGGAGATTAAAAGAGAGGGAGAAAGCTGGGGATGAGGAGTGAGGTGCTAATTCCTCTTCCGCTACTGACCCGTTAAATGTAGTTTAGTATGCGGCTTTAAGAAAAACAGTTATATCTTACTGTCCCTTTGACTTTGGTTTTGTGGCTATTTCCTAGATACAAATATGCACAATGGGCGTGCGCATGAGTGCACGTGCACACAAACACACACACACACACACACCTTATGCAAAGAACTCTAATCTCACAGATACAGACATGGCCCTAAATTCGACAGCTGACCTCTCCATTCAATATATTGCCTTGACATTATTTACAGTATTTGAGCGTCTTACTGAAAACAGAGAATAATATGACCTGTGACCCTATTTTCAAAAGATATGGACTGCCCTTGTACAAGCTTATCTAAGCACTGCTGAAGTTGATTCACTCAACTAGAGCTGTGCGAAACAAACTCTCCACCAGGAAGCCATGATAGAGGACCCGCACGCGTGCCAAATGGTGGAATTGTCCGTTTAATCATTCACAACCCCACACCACACGAGTTTGTAGTCTGTGGGGTTGCATCCACCCCTTATTCAGATGGCTTTGGAGCAACAATAAGGTATCATTTTCCCCACAATGGCAAGCTGCCTAAACGTCGGGCAATGGTAAACGAGAGGAGAGCCACTTTATTTTAATCAGTAAGTACTGCTGATTGAACAAAGATCAAGAGTGCGTCCCCCCCTTTTTGTCTCCTCTGTGTAAGCACATGTCTGTGTGTGTGTGTGTGTGTGTGTGTGTGTGTGTGTGTGTGTGTGTGTGTGTGTGTGTGTGTTTGTGTGTTGACACATGTACATGCAGGACTGTGGGCGGGTGTGAGTTATGTTGTGTGCTTGACCCCTATTGAAGTGGCTTTGTCCTCTGTCACATCCAATCACGTTCCCATGTGGAGCTTATCCTCCTCTCCTCAACAACTGTGCGCCGTGTACCCGGGCCAGCAAGGAACTCCAGCCGCCAGGGCTTAATGAAGTCAAGGAACTCGAGCGCAGCATCTCCGTGTAGGAGACAGACATTTCCAAAATCAGCACTTGTAACCAAGCACATTGAATTTCATCAATTTACTGCCACAGTGCCCGAGCCCGGCATAGTCGCGTATCAAAGCCACGCTCCTGGCTTGGCAATCCATTCCATGTGCCACATGCTTCTAATTCTAAAGAATATCAGACAGCAATGAGGCCTACTGTACGTACTGTATGTCAGCACAAACCACGTCCAGCGTAATCCCCACGTTGTGTTTGGAAGGGGCCATGCTGTGACGGCCAGGCGGACTGGACCAAGACGTGTCTGACAGGAGGAGACGACAAAAGAGTTGGAGTTGGATCATAAGAGACACGCATACATTTCCATAATCCAGGGAGTCTGTGGAGAGAACGAGTGAGGGAAACTAGAGCAGGGGAAGAGACATTATCGGAGCAAGAGAGAAGAGGCGGGAACGAGAGGGGAGGCAAGCGAAGGGGGAAGGTGTCATGCGAAAAAGTGTCCGGCTGCAAAAATGTGTCCGGCTTGCGCCAGGCACGCGTCTGGCTCGTGTCACAATGTTAAACGTTGCTACATTTCGTTTCGCGGGCTAAAGGGCTCGCGCTAGCGTCAGTCATGAGCTAGGCAACACTA
>JAVQJS010143272.1:0-14974 GCA_036024795.1 Galaxias rostratus | reverse complement strand
TTCACCCTCCCTTAAGTGGACGGGGGTGTGTGTGTGTGTGTGTGTGTGTGTGTGTGTGTGTGTGTGTGTGTGTGTGTGTGTGTGTGTGCATGTGTGTGTGTGTGCGTGTGTGTGTGTGTGTGTGTGTGTATGTGTGTGTGTGTGTGTTTGCTCTGTCTGTCAGCGTGTTCCCGACGGCACAGAATTGATCAGAGAAAAGTCTCTCAGCTTGAAAATGAGACTGGGGAGGCAAAAGAACAAGTGTTCCATAACTTAATGAACTTTATTTTATTTGATTATTTTCCGGAACTATTTCACGCATGGTCGAGGTGCTGTAAATCTATAAACAAACACGTAAACGGGCAGAAAAGATTGATGCATAAATGAATAAATCACCTGGGCACCGAAACCCAAAATTAACTCGGCTTTGCCTGGAGGGTTCGCGGGGCCCCTCGACGGACTGGTCTAGACCGGATCTCTGCACCGCTACGGGCAGAACCACAGGTGAGGATGAAGCGGACGACCTACGGCGACGAGAAGGAGGAGGACCATGAGGAGGAGGATGGCGAGGAAGAAGTTGGGTTGGTTGACTACGGGAAGCGCCAAGGTGTTCTGAGGCTCCCGGCGGGTGTGTGTGTGTGTGTGATTGTGTGTATGGGAGCGGGGTATTGTCTCCAGGTAAACAGGCGCTGTTGTTTGGTTTCTGCCTGGTTGAGCAGAGAAACTCCGGGTTAGTGAGTCACGGCGCGGCCCCGTCGTCGGGCTAATTGGACTGTTTGGTGGCAAACACGGTGGGTTTCACGCCCGCTCCCCCGTGAGCCCCGCCTACCTCTGTGCATAGCACCGCGCCTGGTTACCTGGTTGGAGCACATGGAAATGTGCTCTCTGTTTCTCACCAGCTCCGTCCTTTATCTGACCCCCCCCCCCCTTTCTCCCTCTTTCCCCCTCCCTATCGCCCCTCACACTCTCTGAGGGTGGTCTTGGATATGTGCATGTTTTTTTGTTATGGTGGGGTTTAAAAACAAATGTGATGTTAAATGAATTGATTATCTACCCATTATCACATATCTCTCTTATCTCTTCTCTCTCTCGCTTCTCTGCCCCCCACCCCCCTCCCCCTCTATCTTCCTCTCCGTCCTACTGTCCCCCCTGCTGGTCTCCTTCTAGCCACTCCCTCCCTCTGTGAGGTGCCAATCACTCTTAAGAATGCTTCAGTTCTACTTGCTGCGTGCTGCTCCTGTGTGTGTGTCTGCGTGTGTTCCTCTGAGTTGGTGGAGATGGAGGTACGTCAGTCAGGACCAAGTCCCCCTGGAGTGTGATTAATGGAGCCAGCTGTGGACACCAGCCTGTGAAACACATCCTCACGCACACACACACACACACACACACGCATAGACGTGCATGCAGGCACGTACAAGCACTCTCTCTCTCTCACACACACACACACAAATGCACACACAAGAACAAGTGCTCACACACACATAAACTTATCACACCTTTTGCCTGAACTGCAGCTTTTTCTTTTTATTGTGCCCCTGTCATGTCATTACAAGACATGAGCTGGTGTTTATGAGAGCCCAATTCCCGCTATAAGAATTACTATTATATACACCCCCCCCACCCCTCCTCTCTCTGTCTGTTCTTTCTTTCACTCCCTCCTTGCTTTCCACTCTATCCATCCCTCGCTCTCTCTCTGAGTCTATCTTTCACTTCCTTTGTGTTTCGTTCTGTCTGCCCTCCCTGTGTGTGTCTCCCTCCCCCTTCTGTCTCCCCCCTTTGGGCCGACACTTACACCTCCATCAGGAGAAAACAAGGGTCCTTGACATTCAATTTCCTGCTCGCCACGCACATTTTCATTGTGTGCTTTTCCCCCATGTTTTTTTTCTCTGTGCAGTCTTTTCCCAGTGAGTCAGAGAGAAAGGTGGTGGAATATGGCAGTGGGTACATGAGGTAGGGAGTCGCTGTGACTGCAGACAGTGTAGCTGTGATGGTGCTGGAGGATTTGGAACAGCGGGCTGAGACTGTGTCCATTGTAGTTGTGGTGGTGGTGGTGGTGGTGGTGAGGTGGGGGTGGCGGGGGGGTAGTGGAGCAGGGGGCTGTGGCTGTGTACAGTGTAGCTGTGGTATGGGTGGGGAGTTAAGGGGTACAGGTTTGCTTCTAAGACACCCAGCAGCAAGGTCACTGTACTGGAGCGCTGTTGGCTGAGACAGCCGTTCCTGGAGTCCAGCCTCAGTGTGAATGCCTGTGTCTGTGTAAACATGCCAGCGGACAACATTATATTCCGCGGCAGCCTCGCTACAGAACCCTTTTGCTCTTGTTGGGAGCGGCGGGCCTATGGGCTTTGTGGAATGGTGGCCGGAACAAACGTCCCTCAGAATCCCTCCCGGAAAGCTGTAGTCCAGCCCTGCACGTCTTGTGTTTCTTTCAGATGGCTTTATGTGTGTGTGTGTGTGTGTGTGTGTGTGTGTGTGTGTGTGTTTGTGTGTGTGTGTGTGTGTGTGTGCGTGTGAGAGTGTGTGTGTGTGTGTGTGTGTGTATGTGTGAGTGTGTGTGTGTCGAGGCGCAGGGTTGTGTGACAAACCGCTTGCCTGCGTGCGAGTGCACATGGGTGTGTTTGCGCTCTGTCGTGTAGAGAGATAAATGCTCGACATCGTCTGGAACAGGTGGCGGAGTCAGCAGGGAAGATACTCAGACACGCACACACACGCGTGCACACACTCACACACTCCCCAATTACGCATAGATTGACTCAAATGCAATTCCCTCGCCTCGTCCAAGATCGCGGCCAACTTTGTTAGGCCCAGGCGAAAGGACAGGACATCGTTCACTCCCATGTTGAGAATGGGATTTGCGTCAGAGACCATCCCTTCTAATCAACCACGCATGTTTGCTTGACGCATCTCCTGTCAGCGTGCTCGATACGACGCTCCACAGACAGACTGATGCAGCATTCAGCGTTCCCCCGGCCCATTGTGAGACTGCCTTTGGAGTGTTCAATCAATGCCCCCCTCTCTTTCTGTGTGTGTCTGTGTGTGTGTGTGTGTGTGTGTGTGTGTGTGTGTGTGTGTGTGTGTGTGTGTGTGTGTGCGCGTGTGGTTCGGGCCACCGTGGCGTCAGACCAGAACACAGAGAGCACTGTGAAGGTGCAAGGCGGGCGGCTGGCTGATGAGCTGGGGGTCCTGTGGGAGCGCTCCTGTTGTCTGTCTGCGGCAGGACAGGGGATCCAGGCACACAAAGCCCTGCTGTACGACTGGCCATACCACAGTACGGATAACATACACACACACACACACTTACACACTAACACACACACAACACACACACACACACACACTTTGGATCATAAACACAAGTGGCAACTTGTTCGAGTTATTGGCACCTGGGCGACAGCCCGCCAGCTTCGCTCTGAGAAACTTGTAGGAACAGACCAACTTTGTGTCCCTGAGGGGTCCGGCAGAGCCTGTTAATTATTGGTTTAGTGGGGATGTGTGTGAGGAGACATTTTAATTGTGTGCTGCTGTCGTATGGACCCCGCCGTGCCTTCCTCCCTCACCCCCCCCCCCCCCCTCGTCTGACTGTCACTGCTACCTGAGCCAGGTGACACCGAGCCCCCTCGTTATTCTCCTCCGCCGTTTCCCATGACAACTTTCCGTGCCGCTAATCGCCGTGGAGATGGGACCGGGCAGGACCGGAGGAGGCAGCGAGCGCGAGCCGGCGGAACCCAGCGTCTCAAATTGGGTGCTTATTGGCCCAGTGATCTACAGTGTGTGGCCGACGGGGCCCTGTCTCCGTCTCCGCCCCCACAGGGTGACCTGGGCCTGGGATGGTGTCTGCGTGCCAGCAGCTTGGAAACAGGGCTGGGTGGCACGCCGCATAGACTAGGCTGGCAGAGAGAGAGGGGGGGGATACGGGCCGGACAATTAGACAGGTGCAGCCACAGCAGAGTCCAGGCGCCCGTGGGTGGATCTTCTGACGGAGACAGAGGGAGGGAATGTGTGTGTGTGTGTGGGAAGGGGGTTTCTGTGCAGACACAGTACGCAAACGAACGCCCAGACACATGCTCACACACAAGGCCCTCCTTTTAACTGTATTCCGACCGCGGATTGTGGGGTGGGAGGAAAAAAAAGAGACAATTTGGTCAATTCGTCTGGCAGGATTGAAACCTCATCAAGTGCCCCTTCCCTCTCCCACTAAGAAACCACTCAGCACAGCTACGCTCGCCTGAAAACTGGGTTCTGATAGAAGAATGTGGAGATGAAATTCGATCAATTCGTTCATGAGTATTGGAAGCTCATCAAGTCTCCCTCACCCACCTTCTTTTAGCATAAGATGGTGGCCTATACAGCAATTTTGTCACAGATTTTCAATCAATACTTAGAGATTTTAATTGTACTTCATAATAGCTTACATGTTCAAAATAGTATATTTGACTCTTACAGGTAACCACACCAAACGCTGACCAAAAGCGTATCTGCTGGTAGCTTCAGAACATTCTTTAAGCTTTAGTTTTACCAATGTGTGTTGAGTTGCCAAATAAGAGCACATTGTTAGCTGCTCAGTGGAAGCCTAGAATTGAACTGGCAAGCTAACGAGCACGTTAACTGGCAACTTGTGTCGATGTCGAAGTTGCGGCAATGCCACACCTCTACACTGCTTGCTTTAGCTGTATGGGGTTTGTAGTTCTTTGCCCAACCCTCTGTGAAACAAACCAATTCTAATCTCTGAATCTCACTTTCTACATAAGCAACTTACAGGTAGCGCAAGTGTGTTTTTTACTGTTGTATAATACAAGTAATACTCAGTCATGGCCCCCGTGTAAAACACTGTGACCCAAGCCTCCTCTGTTTTCCAGCGGCAGCACAGAGCTTTGTTGTGGTCTCCGCTAGCAGGGAGACACCGTGGCCATGCAGTGTCCGACGGGAGACGGGAGCTATCTTGGATGTGCCAGGCGGCCCTCTGAAGGCCTGTGCGCTGCACAAACAACAAGCTCCAGAGCTCTTCATCACAGGCAGGCAGCGGGCCGCGGCCAGACAGGCGGCTTTCATTCCTTGTCAATCTCCGTCTCCGCTGGCCCCCTGCGGAGGGACGCCAAGACCTCGTCGTGTTTGGTGCCTCAGCCCACAAATCTCTCCAAAGTTCAAAGTTCAAAGTGTTTTATTTGTCAAATGCACAGTATAATACAGGATCATTCTGAGCAAAGAAATTCTTATGACGAGGCAGGCCTTTCTCTCCGCCTTTCTCTCTACCTCTGGCTACCTTTTTCTCTCTCTCACTCCCTCTCTCTCTGTCTCTCTCTCTGGCATCCCTGTGTCTATCCCTCTCGCTCTACCTCTCTCTTTCTCTCTCCCTCTCTCTGTCTCTCTCCTTCTCTAACGTGTCCACCCGGCCCGTGTGCTGTTGTACAGTTCCATGTTTGGGTAGGAGGTGGTGAGGGGCGCCTCATCCCCGGCTTCCCCCAGGAAGGGCTCCCTTGCTGGGGAGCGTCAGGGATCTGATCTTGTCGACCGTCTTTCTTTCCCTCCGTTGCATCACGTCGTCCTCACCTCCCTACACGTTCGACTGTACGTTTACGTTTCTGCTTTCATGAGGGGGTAGAGGGCTTTGTCTCCCAGCTATGTCATTCGGTGTGCAGCCTCGCAGCATACGCCGTTGTGAGTATGCTGGCGGTGTACTATTTGTATACGCCGCTTCTTTGTTTTGTTTGAGCGAGCATTTGCGTTGGCGTTTGTGTTGACGTGCGCCCGCCCGCCCGCCTGCCTGCCTGCCTGCGTGTGTGTGTGTGTGCGTGCGTGTGTGTCCCAGTGCCTCGGCTGGACCCGCTCACCTGATAGGAGGCGGTGGAGATTGAGCCGCGGTGCCATGGCGGCCGCGTCAGCGGAATATTGATGCACCGCACGGGGAAATTATGAAGCACACGCCGAGAAAATGCATCTTAATTGCTGTTTAAGTGGGCGTCTTCATCAGAGGAAGGAAGGGAAAGGAGGGAGGCAGGCAGGGAAGGAGGGAGGGAGGCGGGGACAGTGGGCCGTGGCACCGCTGCACCGTGGGCAGAGGAACCCTGGGATCCAGGCTTTACGTTTAGGTGCACTCTGTCCCATTTGTTTGTTTCTTTCTTTCCTTGTTTGTTTGTTTGTTTTGTCTCGGCACCAGGATTTTGTCGGACTGTTTGTTCCAAACCGTTACAGTAATTTCCTTGTGTGTTTCTGTGTCCCCGCGTCCTTGCAAACGGCCACCAAATGAAACACAACGCACTGAGCTGCTGGTATACCTAGTGTGACCCTGCTGAAACGCCCGGGGTCGCCCTGGCAACGATAAAGCAGGGTTATAATTGGTTTAGTCCCTTGTTCTGCCTCTCGGAGTGGAGGGAAGGGTTCAAGTTACCGTTACCGTGCCGACAAGCGATAAAGGGTGCTTTTGTGGGCTGCAGGCTCCGTGTGTAAGCAATAAATGTTCAGGATTAATTCCAGGATTCGGCTAAAAGGAATTTTCAATTTTGGGTGAAACGTGTTTAGACTCGGCAAGGGTTGTTTCTGAAAAGTAGCTCACACTTTGTCCTGTTTAAGTTGCGAGGAGCGTACCGGTTCCCTTGTGCGTGTGCGAGCGGTTTGAGTGGGCTGTGCTCGGTGTGTGGAGCTTACACGAGGTGCTTCTTAAATGCAGCCCAGCGTCTCTTCCGTTTTCTTGATGTCTCTCGTGTCTTTCTTGTTCCTCTGTCCTCCAGAGCCAGATAAATGATGTGGAGCCAGGAGTGTTCAAGGATATGATGTTCTTTATCTACGCAGGCCAGGCCCCCAACGTAGACACCCCGGTCCACGACCTCCTGGCTGCTGCTGACAAGGTGCCTTGTGAGCAGTCTGTTTGTCTCTCTTTGACTTTGTGTGTACATGTACGTGTTTGTGTGTGCGTGTGTATGCGTGTGTATGTGTGTGTGCGTGTGTGTGTGTGTGTGTGTGTGTGTGTGTGTGTGTATGTAAGTGCATGCACCCGTGTACGTGTGAAATGTGATTCTATAGCACATGCGGTCTACACTAACGGAATATTGAATTTTGCTCGCACCAAAAGATCACACACAGACGCACCCCTACACGCACACGCAACCAATTAATCATTGTCTGTGTTAAGTGGTGCCCCTGTGTCCTTAAGGATTTCTTCCCATTGTGAGGTGGCCTGTGGCCCAGTGTTCATCCACTCCCACATGCACTCCTCCAGGCTTCTCTCCTTTGCCTCCCCTCTATTAATAGGGTTGTGTGGCTCTGCAGGGAGCTGGATAAACAGAGGCTCAAGGCCGAGGCTCACTCTGGTCCTCTCTTTTCACACGCTACCCTAACATCCTCCCTGGCTGCACACTAGTCAATAGAGCAGGACGCTGCTTATTTAATCCCTGTCCACACACACACACACACACACACACACACACAAACAAACAATACCGACTTGTAGGATGGCTAGCCCAGTCGTAGTTTACAGTTCGAGATGGGTGTGTGTTTGTGCCTGCGTGCGTGTGTGTGTGTGTATGTGTGTGTGCAAGCCTGTCACAGAGTGTTTCATCACTTTGTATGGCGAAATGTTTTGTCATATTTGACATTTTCCTTCATTTGAGGGAAAACCTTAACCCTGATCTCCACTTCTCCCATTCCTTGTCCTCCTTCCAGCTGTCCACTCTGTGTCTGTCTGTGTGTCGCCCAGAGAAACAGCTCTCTCTCTCTCTCCTTTGTCTGCCTCTAAACCGCCGCTCCCTCGAAAACATTCCCTTTCCTCAAAAGCGGAACAAGTTGCATTGTAACTATTAATAATCCCCTTCCTTCTCAGCTTTTCTTCTTTCTCTCTCGCTCTCTCTCTGTCCCCGTGTGGTTGTGTGTGTGTGTGTGTGTGCGCGCGTGTGTGCCTGTGTGTGTGTGTGCTTGGTGGAGGTGGGGTCTGTCAGACAGTGTGCTCTAGCCTGGTGAGGCTGAAGGTGATGTGACGCTCTGGTCTGTGAGCCTTGGAGATCCTCCCCCTGGTCCCTGACCCATCTCTCACTGTGCTCACCCGTTGATGGTGCACACGGAAACTGTAACCTCATTCCCATTCACATTTAACACACATACACACACACACACACACACACACACACACACACTTTTCGTTACCCACTTTTCAGACCCCGCTGCAAAATAAACGTGATGGTGGAAAGACTATAGCCAGTCTGTCATGCTTTGTGGGACCTTTGTCATTGTGTTCTCATCATTTCAGAACGGTTTGAAAACCTCTCTGCTGGTCTTTTCCCCATCCGCTGTCCTCCTTCTTCCTCCCGTTCCTTCTTTCATCCTTCCTCTGCCTCCGAGTCTGTCCGCTCTCTTCCGTCTTCATCCTCTCATCCCATCCGCATCCTGTCGTTCCTCTCTCTTTCCTTAATTCTCTCCCTCCCTCCCCTGTCCATCGCTCTCTACTTAACAGCTCATGTGTGCCCAAGGTGCTCAGTAATGTAGATTCCTGCCCCTAATCCTCATCATTAATTGTGGTTACAGGCGTTATGACAGTTTAATTTGCGACAGTGCTGTTGTTGGGGGGGTTGAAATTGGCCACAGGGGACTCTGGCGAGCGAAGGCGTTATCCACTCTCCTCCCGTGGACAACATTGACGGCAGCAACCACAACACAACCAGAAATCAATAAAGGGGACGGCTATAGGAAACAAACGGCACAGTGGAACCAATAAAAAAAGCCTTGAAAAACCTCGCGGGCAGCCTGCAGCCCCTCCACTAGGACCCCCTGCCTCCGTTTCTCTCTCTCTCTCTCTCTCTCTCTCTCTCTCTCTCTCTCTCTCTCTCTGGCTTGTTTCTCGTTGTTTTCTTTCCACCGACCCCCACCCCCCTGCCTTCCTCCCCACTCCTCCCCCAGCCCCCTGGCCCAGTCTGCTCTCCAGCTGTGGCTGCTCTCTCGCTGCCCTTTGCCAGTCTGCTTCCCCGGGCTAAGCTCAGCGGCCATTACCCAGAGCAGGGGGTCACATACTCGACAGGGAGCAAGGTCAGAGGTGGGCTGGAGGTCGGGGGAGGCGAGCGGTACACGCTGCGGTACGGAGGCACACGTATACACGGACACACACACACAGATTCAGACACACACACGCACATGCACAGACACGCACCACTGCTTTTTATTAACACACACTCACACGGAAGCTGGACAAATGTCATTAAAGGCCAGGCAGTGGTGTGCGTGATAGAGCAGCCCAGCCCCTCTGGGTGTGAGGAAGGTGGGGATCCCACCGGGCCAGCCCAAGGGGGCTTAGGGGTGTGGGGCTGTGCTCCACCACGACTCCTGTGCCGGCCATTGGCTTATTCATACATCAACGAGCCTCTCCTCGTCTCACATCTTTCCTCTGTATCTCTTTTTAATCCCTTCTCTCCCCTATTTCTCTCTAAGCCGTGTGGCCGAGGTGACGGACACATGAGGTCGGCGGTCCATGGTGGTGGCGTCCAGCTCTCACTGGAGGCCTACCCCTCGCCGGCCCAGCCCCAGTGCCCCGTCCAGCCAACCCTTCCAGCAATCCTCAGGGTCCGGAGGTGGAAGAATGGGCCCCCCATTCCCTGGTCTCCAACAGCACTCATTCTCCTCCGGCCCCTCAAGGCCGACAGACACACCAGAGCATCGGACCCCCTCCACCTCATCCTCTTCTAAGACGGGGATACAATAAACGGATGACCTTCTGATGTCCTGTGCAGAAGTAAAACGGTTTCTCTCTATGACGCGAAACAGCTCGAGCAGGCTGCTGAGGCGGACCGTTCTTAATAAGTTTTGTTCGAGAATTCAAGTTTTACGCAACGTCAGTCTCTCTCAGTTTTGTGAATTAGTCCCTTAAAACCCAGAAGGTCAACAGAAACTGCAACAAAAACGTTCCACAAACTGTTTTCACCGATAGCACTTTCCTGAACCACATTCTATGTTCAACCTGACTACCAAATGTCTAGTCTCGTCTTGTGAAATATATATTTTTTCCATGTTCAACCCCCCCCCCGCCCCCCGTCCGTCTCTTTAGTGTGTCTGATCTCTTCAGAGCATGCTCATTAGCACGCCAAGGCTGTGCGTTTAGTCCATGTCTACCTATGTATGGGCTCATTAGACACACATGTTTGAAGTTGCAGCCGGAGCAGTCACAAGCGCGCATTGGAACCCTCCCGTGATCAAAGTCATGCTTTAAGTTGGGGATCCCCAGAGTGCCGGCCAGCCAGTGGCAAACGTGATCCCCCCCTCCCCCGCTCTCTTGTCGGCTCTGACAAAACGTCGGTTCGGGTTTGGGATCCGACTGTAGATTCTCGCGGAGGCAGCCGACTCGTGCCGCTGCTCCCTCCGCGCTGTATCTCATCCGCTGACCGGAGCTGAGGCCCGCCGAGTCTCCTGTCTCCCCTGAGGGCTTTATCCCTGAGCCTCGCCAAACACTCGTCATGGGGATGTCGGCTGCCCGCGTCCAGGGCCTCTCCGTGTACACTGTACATCTCTGTCAGCGCAGCTGAAGGCTGGAGCCCGGAGCCTGGAGTACTGCTAGTGTGGGCACGCGGCCAGACGTCTGCTTCTTCCTTAAGGTGCACTTGTGCTTGTCTGTGTGTTTGTGTGTGTGATGTGTGTGTGCGTTTGTGTGTGTGTGTGTGCGTGTGCGGGCATGCGTGTGTGTGTTTGTGTGTTCGTGTGTGTGGGTGTTCGTGTGTGTGTGGGCGTGTGTGTGTGTGTGCGTGTGCGCGTGCATGCTTGCATGCGTGTGTGTGTGTGCACGTGTGTGTGTGTTCCTGTGTGTGTGTGTGTGTGTGTGTGTGTGTGTGTGTGTGGGCGTGTACGTGTGTGTGGCCCCGCGCAGACCAGACCATCAGGGTAGAGATGGATGGACAGATGAAGCGATAGACGCCAAGAGGCGCACTGCGTTGTCATGCATGCTGCATGAGCCTGTCGTTCCCTCTCCCCTCCCCCGGCCCGCCCCATCACTCACTCCCTCCTTACGGGCGGGCGAGGCGTGGCCGCTCAGCGCCGCACAACGGATGACAAGCGCCGCGTCGCTGTCTGTGTGCCGCCAGGAGGAGGAGACGGGCCGGGATTGATGCGGCATTCCTGATCAGGATAAATGGCATGGCGGGAGAGACAAGAGGCTGTGGAAGTTGCTTTGATTGCCCAGACGCGGGGTTTGAACCCTGATGACTTTGACGGCAAAGCTCCGCTGCCCCCCCCCCCCTCCCCGCCTGTGGAAAGATTGCCCACATATTACATTGGAACAAATCGTTTCACAACTTCACATTAGATACAGTTTTAACCCCTCAACGGGATTGAGTTTCTTCACCGCGGGCCTCATTAGACCATCCATCGTGTTCATATCACACGCCACATGATCCCATCTTGTTTTGGATGAACCTGTTTGGATGTTGGACGCCCCCCCCCCACACACATACACACACACACACACACACACACACACACACTAGACTCTATTACTCATGCTATCTCGGCGAGCCCCAACAGTTGACAAGCAGGTAGGAATTGAGGCCTCGGGGCAGAGAGGGAGGGGGAGGAGGGCAGAGATGGTGCGTCCGACAGGGAGAAGGGATGGAGGCGTGAAGGGAGAGTGATAAAGCTTCCCGGGGATGAGACGGACCACACGGACTGCGGAGGAGGGCCTGAAGGGGACGGCTAAACGGAGCAGCCCAGTGGATCGGATTGCCTCATCGTTCCTCTACCACCGCTCCGTGGCGTTGGTACCAGAAGGGAAGCGGCCGGAAACGCTTCACCGTGATTGGACCCCCCCTCCCTCCCTACCTGGCTGCCTGGGTCGTTAGCGTAGACCTGATGGCGCTGCGGGACGACCCGGCTCCGGGGCTCCGAGAGGACGGCCCGCGGCATTAGGAGGCGTGCACACGCTCGCGGGGAAAGCCAAAATGAACTGTCTGGTAATAACAACGGATGTAGGAAATTAGGGGAGGAAACGAATTAGACGAGGGAGTTGAGACGCAAACACGCACGCGCCCCCACTCACACACTCGTACATAAACCGCTAATTGCTTTGCTTGCTCCAATCCGTCTTGTGTTGGGAGCCCGGGCAATATCGTGCTACTGTGGGTGTGTGCTTGACTCATAACAGCAGACCAGCGTGGCGTAGACAAGCTCATATATTAAGATAACCCCGAAACGGAATGGAATTGTATTTCCCCTGCGGTTGAAACAACTTCTGTGGTTGTAAACTGATAGTGGATGAGATTTGGCTTTAATGAAGCAAGACTTATTGTTCACAATGCAGCAGAGGAAGCGTGTGTGTGTGTGTGTGTGAGTGTGTCTATGTGTGTGTGTGTGTGCCTGCGTGTGCGTGCGTGTGTGTGCCTGTGTGTGTGTGTGCATGTTTGCGTGTGGGGTTCATTATTTGTGAGAGTATGGGTAAGCGCATGTCCATTCTTTTCTTTAACAAGGTGAGCTGTTATCGGTGAGTGTGTGTGTGTGTGTGTGTGTCTGTGTGTTTGTTTGTGTTTGCACAAGGCAGATGTGTTGTTTCGCTATTATTCAAGCAAGGTTGGACTGTCTGCGGATGGTGATTCGTTTTGCTTGAAATAATCAAGCGAACGGTTTTTATTTCACGAGAGTCGTGCTCGTCCCCTGCTTAATCTTTCTCAAGGTTGCCCCAGATGACCGTGTGTGTGTGTTTGTGCGCGCGCATGTATGCGCACTGTGGCGGTGTTATATTTATCTGTTTATTAAAAAGCTCCCGCCTGGCCGGGTTCTAATGAGACATGTGGAGCTCCTTCACTGTCAAGACGACATAGCATGCGCACACACACACACACACACACACACACACACACACACACACACACACACACACATTCACACACACGCACACGTCTCAGCACAGAACATAGCAGGAGAGCTGGAGTAAGGAGAAAAAGGGAGAGAGAGGGAAAAAAACTGAGAAGACCGGGGAAAGAGAGCAGCAGCGGAGAGAGAGGAGAGGGAGTGATTAATGACGAGGAGGACGAGACAAAAAAGAGTGAGAGACAGAGGACGGAAGGAGATAGATGAAGGGGGTAAATAGGAAACGATAGGGAAATTGAATGGCGGCGGTCAATTTAACAAGGTAGAAACGGAGCGGGAGCGAGAGAGAAATGATGGCAGAGTGGCTGATAAAGTGTGGGTTAGGAGAAGTGGAAGAGATTGGGGAAGATGGGGCACGGAGCAGAGCTCATGATGGGATAAGGAAATGGATGGAAGGGAGAACGGGTAGATGCTATGAGCGACGGGGGGACGAGGGTGGAGGGAGGGCGAGCTTTATAAAGGTTATAAAGATACGGGAGCGTGGGTAAGCTCTGAAGGATTCGGGCAGGGGGGTGTAATAGAGTTAGGGCGTCGTATGATGGGGAGCAGCAGTCTGGTCCGTTGGTTACCTGCACGCGGCAAAACGAAAGCCTTCTCTCGGCCTCGTTAAGCATGATGCATGGCCGGGGCCATCGATTAAGATTCAACCCCTGGAGCGGGCCAAACTGGGGCGGCCCTTCTGCAGTCCCGAAGCCAATGGGCCGAAAGGTCACGCCTCCGTGACCCCACAGCCATGCCTTATTTATTTAGCCTCTCACTCAGCCTGCCGGGAAGCCAGGAAGGGAGGGGGAGGGCTTCTCATCCACACGCACGCACGCTCACACACACACACACACGCACGCACGCACGCACGCACGCACACACACACACACACACACACACACACACGCGCGCACGCCTACCTAATTGACTAGTTTCTGTAAATGGACATCCTCAGACAAGGAGACAAACACACACACACACCTGCACACATGCTACCCACCTCTCCTCCCCTCCCCCCTTCGTTCACAGTGTAATGAGCCTGTACCTGAGGAAGAGCTTGAAAGACGGAGGAAGTGCACTCGTTTAATCTACCCTCTATTTCATCTCTCTCACGCCGTAAATCTCTCTGTCTCCCTCTCCCTCTCTCGCTCCCTCTCTTTCTCTCGCTCCCTCTCCACTGTTTGCGTAGGGATGTTGCATCAAGGTCTTTGATAGGTACAAACGCCGACTGTATAAACCCTTTGAACTCCTCTGGCAGATTGGAGGAGAACGGAGTAGGAGGAGGACGATTTCGGAAGGTTTTACCTGCCTCCAACCGCCCACCCTCGGCTGCAATGTCAAGGGAGCTCCTTCTTCTCCACCTCTTGTCTATGGTGATGGAGGCAAACCGAGGGAATGAGGGCAGAGCTCCACCTGAGCCTTTGTCACCCCCCGCCACCGAAACCCTGCACACACACACACACACACACACACACACACACACACACACACACACACACAAGCAAGTGAGCACACACGCAGGCAAACACACACGCAAGCAAACACACTCCAGGTCGCGTCAACCAGGGAGTTGTTTGATCCCAGTGGGGCGGCAGACGTTGAATGAATTTGTTTTTCCTTTTTTTCTACCCAACATCCCAAACTCTTTTCACCCTCTTTCTCTTCCCTTCCTTTTATCGTTCCATGGCTTTCCCTCCGGTTTGTTTCACACTTCTCTCATCACACCGTGTTATATGTCTGTCTCCCCTTCATAATGTTCCCCTTTTGGCTTTGTGCCTCTGCTTGTCGTTACCTAATTATGCAGACACCCCTCTCTATCTTTTCCCTCTTGTCCCTCTTAAATGCACCCCCCTCCCTTCCTCGCCCCCCCACACCCTCCGTGGTTCTTGGTGCAGGTCCAGAGAGGTGTAATTGGGCTGCGCTCTGTTAGAGAGCTGCTGGAAGAGAAGCTTTAATCTTTAGTCTCGCTCAAAATGCAAAGGGAAGGCCGCCGGCTACTGCAGGGATTTTGACCGTACCCCCCCCCACCCCCCCTCCACGCACACACACACACACACACACACACACACACACACAGCCCTTTATACTGTGCATTGCAAGTGGCACGTCTCCATGTGCACCAGATAACCCTATTGGTGTGGATTTCAATACTTCTATTAGAGAGCCATGGTATCTTTTTAGGGGCCACCTC
>JAVQJS010143260.1:0-11290 GCA_036024795.1 Galaxias rostratus | reverse complement strand
GTCTACCGGTTTAAACTTTAAACTGGGAACGCACAGAGGCAGGTTTAAGTTTGAAGGTAAGATCACACACACACACACATACGCATGAGAGAGACCAAGAGAGAGACGGAGAGAGAGAGATAGAGAGAGAGCGAGAGAGACAGAGAGAGACAGAGAGAGAGAGAGAAAGAGAGAGAAAGGTGGAGAAGGAGGGAGAGAGAGAGAGAAAGGTGGAGAAGGAGGGAGAGAGAGAGGGAGAAAGGGAGCAAGGGAGGAGTAAAAGAGAGCAGGAGCAAGGGGGAGGAAAGAGGGAGAGAGAGTGGGAACTACTATTCTGTCTGTCTGTCTGAAGACGGGGGGCGGGGGGGTGGGGGCAGTGTGTAAGCACGACACAACGTAACATTTTCCCATGGGAGGTCCAAATCAGCGAGCTGAATCTAGCCTGCGGGCTGCAACCAGAGAGCCAACTGGAGGAAGAGGAAGAGGAGGAGGAGGAGGAGGAGTACGGAGCGTTTATATAATTGTGTCTTCGCAATGTTGCAATCGGACAGGGAGGCACTGGGCAACAGCAAAAAGTCTTCATGGCACAGGAGGCTGGTCAGCCAAAAGTCCAGATGCACGCTTCAGAGCTAGGAGCACCCTCGCTGAGGTCACACTACAGACGATGCACACTTCAGTAATATAGTCACACTATACAATGTACACTTCAGTAAAAAGTGTCACACCACACGGAGTACACTTCATTAATTAGAGTCATACTATAGAATGTACACTTCAGTTATATAGTCACACTATAGATTATGCAAACTTCATTATTTAGTCAAATTATACGATGTACACTCCAATACTAGTCACTATATGATGTACACTTCAATACTAGTCACTATATGATGTGCACTTCAGTGATGAGAGTCACACTGCAACCGCTGTGTGCACAATAGCAGATGAACAGGGTATAAGCCAGAAACACACAGTTCGCTTTAGCAATTTGTATTGTAACTCTTGACCATAACAAGCACAAGCATAGAGGCCTGGAGATCGCTCACACTGTCCCCCCAGAGATCCACTCAGTTCATTACCGAGATGAGCTGGTTGTAGTGCACGATTCGCTAGTTACTCAGTCATTTAGTCGATGGACCGGCTCTTTAGTCGGGCAGCACACCAGAAAGAAACGGCGAGCTAGACAGAAAGTTGTTTATCGAGTCGGTCTGCCGATGTGTCAGCCAAAGTCTTGCTCCTGCTATCTCAGTGTTGGCGTGACTAGGCGGATCGAAGCCTGCTTGGCTGATCGGGCGGCAGAGTGTCTCCTATTGGTCTGCCGCTTGCAGCCCCGTCATACTGTCTCTGATGCGGCGGAACGCTCTCCGAGGATGACTGACAGGTCGCCCCCGGGGATCGCTGTTCGCTTTTAGGCTGAGGTCGCCGCTGCGCTTCCTGTCTGTCACGCCAGCTCGTAGTGCCCGGGGTCAGAGTTCACGCAGGGTCAGCCGGGGTTGACCGTTGGCCGCGACCCGGCGTCTGAGCCGACGGAATGGAACACACTGCTCTGGCTGGCCCCGACCGACGCACGCACGCACGCACGCCACGCACGCACGCACGCACGCACGCACGCACACACACACACACACACACACACACACACACACACACACACACACACACACACACACACAGACACAGACACAGACACACAGACACACAGACTCACAGACACACCAGCGTGTACTTCCTTGATGGCTCACAGCTTTAGGAGGGTTATACTACATCTGACCTGTTGCTGAATTTTATAGAGGTATCTCTTCATACCTCACGCACGCACGCACGCACACTATTAGGTGAAGCTCTACAACTAGACTGACCCGCATGAGAAAGCCCCATTACACCCTTTCTGCACTAACCCCTTCCCCAGCCAAGCCCCCAGTTACAACCCCCCTGTTCAGCCCCCCCTGTTAGCCCCGATTCCAGCCCCTCGGCTAGCCCAGGCTCCAGCACCCCTGTCCAGGGCTGGCACCAGACCCCCAGGTCCAGCCCCGGTCCAGATTCTAGCTCCAGCCCCCCAGTCCAGCCTCTCTCTCTCTCTCTCCCTGGGTCCAACCCTCCAGTCCAGCCGCCAGTCCACTAAGCCCTGCCCAGTCTGATCCCTCTGTGTGAGACACAGCGGACATGTGGCCAGACCCTGACCGGTCCCGGACTGACAGAAGGTCCGACTCACCCAGGTCACAAAGCAAAAACACACATTCTCATCCTGCTGAAACCCCCAACCACTGAACGTCAATCGACCCCGGAACGACAGCACTCCCACCCCACCCCCCTATTACAAACGAAGCCCTGGTTACCTTAACAATCCCGGAATGTGTTCCCCACAGTTCCTGGTCCTTAGCAACCAACAGCTGGCAGGTTCATGATGCCATTATGCCATGGATGAAACAAGAGAGAGACACAGACAGACAGAGAAAGATAGAGAAAGAGAGAGAGAGAGAGAGAGAGAGAGAGAGGGAGAGAGAGAAAAAGAGATGGGCTGGATGATCGATGCAGAGTCCCCTTCCTCTTCCTCCTCTTCCTCTGTCTTCCGTGAGGCAGCGCTGAGCGGGCAACCAGGATGATCCTACTCGCGTGTGCTCTCCTCTCCTCTCCACTCCACTCTGTCTCTTACTGCCTGTGAGCCTGTGTGTGTGCCAGAGACATGGAGACCGCCTGTGAGTGAGTGAGAGAGAGAGAGAGAGAGAGAGAGAGAGAGAGAGAGAGAGAGAGAGAGAGAGAGAGAGAGAGAGAGAGAGAGAGAACGGGGAAGGAGAGAGTGGCAGAGGGACAGAGACAGAGAGGGAGAGAGACGGAAGTAGGGGAAAACAGGTCGATTTTGGTAAAGGGCTATAGAAAATATAAAATATAATATTAAGCATAGAGACAAATAGGAGAAAAAGTACAAAGAGAGTAAAAATGTGAAAGAGAAGACAGAGGGGATTGAAAGAGCTGTGGATCAGAGGCTGGTCAGTGACGTTTAGTGAGCGCAACGAACGAACGCCCTCTGCTGGAGAAAATAGGAACTGTGACAGGAGAAGAGCAAAGAAGTGAATGCTCCGGAGGAAGAGCCCAGTGCGAGCCCACGCGGCCTCAGTCTATCTCAGTGACATACAGAGTTTATTGGTGTTTGCAAAACGTCACATCTTAAGATCATATGGAAGCTACCAAATACACAAAGCCTGTTGATGGAGGTTTTACTTTGAAATAGAAGTCAAATTTGTCAAAACGCGGGAATAGACAAGATAACATTTTGACAACAAAAAATAAAGCCTATTGTGCGATCCGTAACCGGAGGGCTTTTCTTCATGCCGTCGTGCTTTGTATTTTCAAATCAGAACCACTGAGTGCCGCCATTAGAAAGCAAACTGTACCTAGCTTCAGTATGCTTCAGGATGGAAAAAGTGTTCTCGTGCTTGCTTTATATTTTTTTTCCCTTGTTATTTTTTACCTCTCTCTTTCGCTCTCAAAACATAGCTCTCTACCAGTCCAGCTTAAATGGCAAACCAGAAGGAATTAATCTTTTCTTTTTCTTTGATAAATGAGAGCCAAAAAAGCCTCAAGCAACACTCTCCAGATATACAATGCATGGCTGATTTGAGAAGGCTTGCACGCAAAGACAGTGCACTCACTCACTCAATCACTCTCTTACACACACACACACACACCACACACCACACACACACACACACACACACACACACACACACACGGCTGCAGAAGGTGGGTAGGCTTCTCAGACTTTCCAAACATTTTATCCCAGCTTCAAAAGCTGCCAGCCTGAACCCTGCCACGTGATAGCAGACTTGGTGTTAAGATAGCTGGTGTTCTGAGTAAGAGTGATTAATCTTGGCAACGACTGCAGAAATCACCTGTCTCTTGTATTCCCATTATCAGCGGTTACAGCCCTTCCAGGGAGCCTGTTTCCGCATGTTCTGTCAGGAGAATGTTTCCAATAAGTATGCCAAACCTACGAGGACTCACTTTTTCCACACACTCCCCTGGATGGCTCATTTGGATTCCTCTACACACTATCCCCTCTCCAATATTAATTTTTCGTGTCTCCTTTCCACAATCTATACACATTGTGTGTAAGTGTAATTTACACGTTCCTAAATTTGACAACAAATTGCTTCTAGTGACAACACAAACACAAATAGTATACACATTGTAATTGACCAAAGAGATTGGGTAAAAGCCTGTAGCCCTCTTTTAACACTACCTTTGATTGGTCTACAGTCATAGGTGTCTGATGTCACTAGGAAGCGCCGCACATACTTTCCAAAGTTTTCTTGCTATTGCTGGTATGGATGTTTAACAGAATGAACAAGAGTAACATTTTATAAAGGTAAGCGTTTTAAAACAATATTGGGCAAAAAACCTGTTTAACGCTGTATTTAGTTTGCCTGATATATTTTCGACGAAGGTTATGCCGTAGTCTCGGTTGACTGTTTGCTTGATAGTGTATTAGCTTACAAGCTTTCGTTGATCTAGCGAGGTATCTGGAATTGATTGCTAACGTAGTGTTAGCTAATGGTCTTGTAACTGGCTCCGCTGAGCAAGCTAGCAATGCCTGGTCGATACGGACATATCAAACAAGTATCTCGTAAGAAGTAAAACATATCTATATATATCTAACTAGGAAAGAAAGTAGTTTTAGCAAAATTTGGAAGTGAGCAAACCGTTAAGCTTGTAGCGCAATGCTAAGCTAGATTTGTTGCTACTTTGACAGATGTTTGACTTTGTCAATAATAGACACGCCCACGAAAGCAGTCTTTATAACAAATCAGTAACACACATTTTCCAAGGAATACAATTAGTCGCGTGTCATAGTATACTCCGTACAACTTTGCGTCACCATATTTGATCATGATGATATTGTCACATAAATGACTGTCATTGAGGGCCTTTTGATGTTCTTGATAAAACATACACTGTCCATACAGTAAAGCTAATGTTAGCGTTTCCTTAATTCAATGTTCTGCCGTTTTCTACTTTGCATGGTCTATTGTAAGATGGATGACATCAACCTACACTACAGGTTTCTCAACTTGAGGCGGAGGATCAGGGAGGTCCGAGACGGGCGTGGAGAGCGCTTTCAGGAGCGATACAAAAGAATGTTGAAGGATGGAGACACACTCAGGTTAGTTAACATCGTGTGATGAGTCATATACAGTTGGATCTTTCAGAGACATTACTCTATGTATTGTGCTTTTTCGTTAGTAATGAAACGCCTCTTAAAAACCATAGGTCTGTTGAGAATACACCTTTGGAGTTTCTAATAAAAGCAAATAGATTCTTACAGCAAGACAGTTTTAAAAATATTGAACTTTAGACTAGGTTAAGTGGGTTCAATAGCCTTAAATCGTAGTATTTTAACAGAAAATTTAGATTTGTGTTGTTTAGAAAAGAGGCGTAAGCTTATCTCTGGCATTTTAGATTTTTTTTAAAGGATAATTTGACACTGACCAGGTTAAGTACTGTGAGGCAAGCATGTAAAATGACAGATGCCATATCTGATCAAATGACAATTAACACCAAAGGACATTCTATCGTGCTTAAAATGTACTTTTACATTGAAGTCTGTGCAACTGTAATTGGCCTTGCAGGCGGGAGGGTCATATTCTGAATTGGGCCACTTATTATACTTTTAAATTAGGGCACCAAATAGTTTGCTTCCCCAAATAGCAAAATCATTCTCTTCACTTAACCTCAAACTTGTTGTGCTGTAACTTTCAATTGCTGCGCAGCAAAAAAAATAACTATCTCTATTAGACATTTACATCCATGCCTCTGCACTGCAATATTTCTGATTCATGCATTTGAAACGGACTGCTTATTTACAGTTACAGAGGGAACTCTTATGAAGTTGGCTGTTATGTGGCACCTCATCCTTTATCAAAGGGAAACTGCTATTTTGAGGTAAGATTTGACTGCAGCTGTTGCTGTTGTCTTGTTTCATATCTAAACAAAGCCAAATATTTTGTATTTTGATTTGTTCTTTTTAAATGGAATTACATGTTTGCATTATTTTTAATTTGTTTTCTAAACAGCAAATACCTGCGTTCCTCTTCAACGATCATTCATGTTATAAACGTTGGGGTGGGGGAGATTATGTTCAATATGACATATCATCGTTACTGCGAGTGCCCAAGATTACTTTTCCATCCACTCAGTAATCTAATCCTGTGGAATCTCCGTGCAGACCATTTTTTTCTAAACTCGTATTAAGAAGAGGAGCCCCCCACAGCTCCCAGCTCCCCAGTGTCAAACCACCACCTCAAAAATGTCCCCGCTGCGTCGAGATGAGGGATAGGTTGTGGGTTTGGTGTCATCTCCTAGGACTGGGATTCATCTCAACAGCGGCAGGAGAGTTGCAGAATATCGGACATTTATTTAACCAGTGTGAGATGGCCGTCGTATGTATCGGATCTGTCCAACGTTCCGCAAATACGGCTCAGTTTTGTGGAGAGAGAAAAAATAAATTCCTCTGTGATTTAGCACAGGAAAGCCTGCTATAACCCACTCGTAAATTAAGGGGATGGGGAAGAGTTGCTGCGATGAATTTATGTGCGGCCGGTATACTGGCAGGGAAAGTAGGGCAGACCTGTCAGTGGTGTATGCGTTCAACTATTGACAGACAGGTAGGCCAGCTTTTGATGAACTTCCATCAATGGCATTTTAGACTCTGGAAATGGTATATATCATCCATGATTCTGACAGACGCCTAAATGGGGGGGAAAAGGAAGGAATGTATACAAAGCTTTAATAACAAGCCTTCTAACCAATACCAGTTTACACTGTCTAAAGGTACTGTACAGTTGATTTATTTATTATGTATTTATTGTTTTCCAGTTTATTCTGACAGCAATACCAGCCACAGCAGCTTCACACTTCCTGTTGCATAGCATTGTTCCATTCCATAGTCCCATAAACCGAAGGTCAAACTTCCCAGCCTTGCCTCTCTAAAGGGAAGTGAGACTCCTCATTGGTTGTCTTAACGAGGCAACTAAGACATATATCTTAAATAAGTTTCACATTTAATGGAGTCTGGCAGATAGTTCATATTTAGTGGAGTTTGACATTTGCTGACTCCCCGCCCCCCACCAAAAAAAGTGCTTGTTTCTTTTTAAGCTGTGTGGTTCTTAGTCTTTGTGACGCATTTCGTGAATTTACTTGATTTCTTCAGCATCCTGAGGACTTTTGGGGGAAAAAAAATTATCCTCCGATAAAGGTCAGTCCTTTTAGAATTTGCGTCAGTGATGTCCTTGTGTTTCCTCACCATGATTTTCACAAGGGGTTCCTTTCTTCTTTGTCAGTTGGCTCCGGTGAGCTCCACACACTCCCCATCGATCCACTTCAAGTCCAAAGAAACGTCTGCACACCATGCCGTTTATTTCAGAGATGGAAATCCGCTTAGCCTATCCCACATTCCTAGCCTGTTCAAGTAAAACATTCCTATTGTTTTCATATGATCTATTGAAGTCAAGGAAAATGCAAATAATGGGATTTTGATGGCCGAGTGGGTAGAACCTCTACCTGGTGACCAAAAGCTCATGAGTTCAAGCCAATCTGAAACATCACTACTAGTGTGCCCTTGAGCAAGCAGTTAACACTATATTGCGCACAGGGGACTATCCTTGTACTCTAATTGTAAATGACTGGATAGAGGCATCTGCTAAATGAGTGTAATATAATGTACTTCTCTAATCTCTACTTGATTATTGAATCTTTAGATCAGGAACATGTCAAAGAAAGCAGAAAGCTGCAAAAGGTAAAAAAGCGTCTAAACCCTTAACACTGAAACAGATCCTATGCTAGTTTCCTCGAAAGAGTATGGCTGGGGTTTCTGTAATAAGAAATTAAAGCAGACCTGGACTATCACTTAGGGAAATCTAAGAAGCATTTAGGGGGGAGAGTTCACAGCGGGAGATGTTAAGAGAGGGGGAAATAAACCAGCTACGGAGGGGGAAACGAGGGGCGAAGGGAGAGAAGAAAAAGAGAAAGAGCCAACACACACAAGGGGTCTACATAAGATGGACACTCAAACACACAGGGACACACTAATGGGGTGCTGGCGAACCTAGCAAGGGAGTCAGACTCTGGGCATGCTGGAGAGACCAGACACCCATATCATAATGCCTCAGGGCTTGCCTGGGAAAAGTCCCAGGGATTTACTAGCAAACACCTTTCAGTGTTTTTCCATTGAACTAAACTGGTCAAGGTTCACAGAGATAAATGTGCTTTTGTTTTTAAGATTTGGGCAAAGCTGACCGCCAAGGCACCTTCAACTCATCCAACAGTCATACTTCAAAAGTCATGCTTTGCTAAACTGCCCCATAGCTAAACATGCTTTTGTTGTTGCTAAGGCGTAATGCGGTCGGAGAATCATGTGCTATTGAAGTGACAATTCTTGTGTGTGTTTGTGTGTCACTGTGGCAGGTGACCATTGTGGACACTGGGGTTAGAGGAACTATAGCAGTGGGTCTGGTACCACAGTTCTACAAGCTGGACCAGCAGCCAGGCTGGTTGCCCCACTCCATAGCCTACCACGCAGATGACGGCAAGTACGTCTTAACGCTACACGTCTCTGTGGCTTCCTCCAAAAGGCAGGGTTTTCCATGTTAACATAGGCCAAGGTTGCAAAAAACTGAATAACGGCTTTCCAGGAGCAGGTAAATGGCTGCCATAAGAAAGTAAAATCCCAAAACTATCTGATTAGTGTCTATTTTTCCTTCTAGATACAATTGAGACATTTGTGATACAGAAGTGAGGACCTCTCAAAATCTCTTTCGGAAAACTAGTGACATTTAGTCTCACAAACTAAGCCGCAAAGGAGATCTCAGAATATTTTCAAATGTCTCCCATTTGTATCGGCGAGTATTTAAGACAAGCAATTTTTTTTACCTCAATCGAAGCTCAACCATGTCTCAAAATCAAGTTGTTTTTTTTACATTCCTTATTTTGCTCCTAAAAGGCCTGTAGGAGCAAGAAGACAGAAACAAACGAGCACTTTATGAATAACTTTGTTGCTCCTAGACAACAATGAGACCGTGGGTTTTCCCTCTGTGCTGTTAAAATGACACTGCGTGTTCTCTCTCTCATGAGGCTTTATAACGGAGACCCTGTGGGACAGCAGTTTGGCCCAAAGTGTAACAGCGGCGATCGCATCGGCTGCGGTATCTGCTCAGATGCCGGTGACGCCGGGTCCACCACCGTCTTCTTCACCAAAAACGGCAAAGAGGTCAGTTTTCGCTTTCCACTTTAAAATAAAACATTTAGAATCGATGGATCCTTTATTTTATCTTTTGAAACACAGTAGCGTGTTAAGCTGCTTGGTACAGCGTAAGTGTTCAGTGTTGACTACGTTTCTGTTAATAATGTCATGTTTGGAAAGTAAATAAAGTAGCTCCGGTTTATTCAGTGTTGTTTTTTTTTTTTTTTTTGGACAGGTGGGCTCAGCGGTGGTACCCGTGTCGCCCGAAGGCCTGTTCCCCGCCGTGGGGATGCACTCGCTGGGGGAGGAGGTGAGGGTGGACCTGCAGGCCGAGTGGCTGTCCGACGAGGACGACAGCCTGATGATGGTGGATAGCCTGGAGGACGACTGGGGTCGTCTCTATGACGTGAAAGCCAGCGGCACGGTGAGAACAACCGACACACACCTCTCCGTCCAAAACTGCAGCTAAAGTTCTGTGTCCCTGATTGGCAAACATTTAACTGTCTGAACTTATTGTGCCGGAGCAAAAAGCCTTCTCTCTCTTTTTTCAACTGTGTGTGTCTCTCCACATAGTCTTTTCACAGGATCTCAGTAAATTTGTTATACACTGGGAAATTATCCCTGTTTTTGTGATTACCCGAAAGTGTATTTATAAATAGTCTGAATATCAATGCCTGATTTCATATGGTGAAATAATAAGGTATTAGTATGTTTTGAATTACGTGTTGTGCTTTTTGTGTGCATTACATGGCCTTGTGTGGGATGAAATGTGCTGAATGTACCGGTGTGTTGCTTTGGTTTACATGTCTGGTATTTGTCATCACCCAACTCCAACTCTTTTGTTCTGGAATGTATCGTTCCGATTTAGGGTCGAAGCTTGTGTGGAAGGAAACGTATGCAACACACATACACACACACACTCACACGGACATGTGCGCTTCAGTCTGATTCCCAGCACTGTTTAAGAACACTCCGTTTGTGTTTGGGTTGAGTGACTCCCTCCTCAGTAACCTCCCATTTATCTTCTTTGGACACTTTGACACAGGAAAGTTACTCTCGTCAATGCTACAAAGGAGCAGCTAACCCCTTTATCAATATACACACACTCGCAGTGAACACCGGTAGCTTAAGGTCAGTAGGTTTGTTTGGAGTTGGACCTTCTCTTAGCGAAGGGATGGACGGTAAGCCCAGGTCAACCGAGGCTGGCCTGGCAGCCCACCAGCTCATAAAATAAGCCCATATGGGGACTCTGGAGGAATCTGTGCTTCCCCTTGCATGCGATTGGAGAATGTCTCAGCTGGGGTGCGCTTGCCCTGCTTTGAACCCGGAGCTTGGATGGCCCATTGTTTTACAGCTCAGCAGCCAAACCAATTCAACCATTTTATTTCGACAGATTTATTAAGCTCTTTTCTTTTATCACATTTCTTTCGCTATCTATGAATATGTTTTGCTTTCTTTCGCTCGCTCTTTCCCCTCCCTACTCTCTCTTTAGTAGTGACTAACCCAACTTTTTAGTACCCCTATGACGCCAGCATGCTGCCAACTCTGATAAGGCCGTCGTGTTTTGACAAGCCGGGCCTAGATTTGGGAGTGGAGACAGAGTGGTGAGTTACTACCAAGCAATACCTGGGGGGGCTAGCCTCCACATGGACCCAATGGATGGAAGGAAATGATGACCACCAAACCTAGAAATAGGCAAATTAAGAAATCGAAGAAAAAATATTCAAAGTTACTTTTGTAAAGTTCCAAAGGTAATTAATAAACCTATAATGGCCAAAATGTAAATATTGCATCTATTTCCATGAAGACCTCCTAGTGCCTTCAGTTAGTTACCTAGTGGTTTGGGGCTTTCGTTCTGCTTGCGGTTAGCCTAGTAGTAAAATCGCTTCCACACACAGGTCTATTTTTTTTTATTTGCTTTTTATTGTTGAAGATAAGGTCTTTCTCTTCCTCTCTTGTTCAGTTTGCGGTTTACCTGAGCTTCGCAGTGATACCCATATCCACTTAACACAGGTCTATTTTTTGACCTGCCTTTGATGGGTAAAGATAATGTCTTCTACATGTTTCCCTGAAAAT
>JAVQJS010143255.1:0-17122 GCA_036024795.1 Galaxias rostratus | reverse complement strand
CATAAGATAATCAGTTAACACTGAGAACAACATAATTAACGGATAAACAAAGTCTGTGCCCTGGCACCTATCTGTTGCACTCTGGGTAATTCAAGTAAAGGCACTGACGCTACAATATTTTGTATACATCAAGATTTATATTTCAAAAGAAACAAACATTGTGCATTTCTGTCAGACCAGGCAAATCATCTTTTGCCATTTATCTTTGGGGGTCTTCTTTAACAATCAAAATACTGATGTGGTAGGGATAATAGTTGGACATCTAGATAAAAAGACTGCCTCAGTGCTAGAATTATGGAATTATTGACATTTCAAGTGAGATCAAATAATATCGTTACTAGGGTGGGGAGAATTTAGGCCATGTTTTTGGAGCCATATTCACTTATTAGTGTAAGTAAGGGAATTTAATAGATAGGATGTGTGCAAGGGAATCAAGGACAAGACAAAGAGTCCGGTCCCAGCGTCCCCCTATAGAGCAGAAGCAGTCATCACAGACTATTTTAACGATCAATACTAAAACTTGATTTCTGCGTAAAATGCTGACATTTGCAATAGAATTGGGCAATTATTTTGTGTCAATAAACTATCCATTAGGCAGTTAAACTAATCATGAAGCTTTCACTTTTGCACTTTAGACTCGGTCCTCACTGCTTCTATTGAAAGCATACACATTTAGTTTTATTGAAAAGCTGTGCTTTACAGAAAAGTTGTACTTCAATAGTCTTAGATTTCAATTTGAAAGTCGATGCGGGCTAGATAGTACCGTTAGTAAGGTACCTATTATCATTGTGTAACTTGTAAAGACTGCCCACTAGTGGAGGGTAGACACAGGAAGGAATAAACCGATCACGGAAGTGTGCGTCATTTTGGGAGAGTGCAAGTAAACAGCCGACGATGGATCTTAACACCTAATGAAAAAACGTGCATTTCTGACGCTGGTATCAGTATTTGTTGTTCTTCACATTAACAAATATATTTTTGATCAACTATAATACATTATGGCAACAGGGGTAGGAGGAGAAGCAGCGTCAAATCTTGACGGACAGGCGTCAAATTTCGCACATTCGGGAGCTGGCAGGAATGCTGCAGCATCGGTCTTGAATGTGTCAGTGGCCGCCGCGGCTCCACCGATTTCACCACCCTCCATGGGCCTTCATCGGGAGCCCATGTACAATTGGCAGGCCACAAAGAGCTCCGTGAAGGAGCGCTTCGCGTTTCTTTTCACTAATGAACTTCTAAGCGATGTGAGATTTATTGTGGGAAAAGGGAGACAAGCTCAAAGAATACCAGCGCACAAATTCGTGTTGGCCGCTGGAAGTGCTGTTTTTGATGCTATGTTCAACGGAGGGATGGCCACTACCTCAACTGAAATAGAGTTACCTGATGTGGAACCTTCAGCCTTTCTAGCCCTTCTAAGGTAGAAAAAAAGAGGAAAAAAGAGCATTTAGAATTTGTAAGCTCTTTGGTTAACGTCGTGTTCCTACATTAATTGATCTTGAACATCCTCTTTTTTTTCTCCAGGTTCCTGTATTCTGACGAGATCCACATTGGCCCTGAGACTGTGATGACCACTCTGTACACAGCGAAGAAATACGCTGTCCCTGCCCTGGAAACACACTGTGTCGAGTTCCTCACCAAGCACCTCAGAGCTGACAACGCATTCATGCTCCTCACTCAGGTAAATTATTAAATTTGTGATAGATAACATAGTAGTAATGGCAAGGAGAGACTACCATTAGGTCACTGTGCCCCGTGGCTCTTAAAGGGTTTTGAGTACTGACATTTAAATGAAACATTATTTTCTTAGCAATCAACTTTTTGTAATATGTTTAAATCCCCGTCTGGAATATGCCCGCTGTGCCACTTTGAATAAATAAAGCACGCTCTCTTGTTTATCTGTCCTGCCCTGTGCTCTTATTGCAGGCACGGTTATTTGACGAGCCTCAGCTTGCGAGTCTTTGCCTGGATACAATAGACAAAAGCACCGCTGACGCCATTACCGCAGAAGGATTCACTGATATTGACCTTGGTATGCGAGTGCTCCCATTTATTGTCAAAATTCGTGCCATGTCTGAAAGTAGATTTAGCTTCATACAGGGTGCTTTGTGTTTGTGCAGACACCTTATGTGCAGTGCTGGAGAGAGATACCCTAGGAATTCGGGAAAACCGATTGTTTGGGGCGGTGGTGCGTTGGGCAGATGCTGAGTGTTACAGACAACAACTCCCCCTAACCTCTGAGAACAAACAGAAGGTTCTGGGGAAAGCCCTTACACTCATACGCTTCCCACTGATGACTGTAGAAGAGTTTGCTGCAGGTGAGCACCCCTCAAAACAACCACCTGGAACATATTGACTTTTTAGCTACCATGCAACATAATTTTCATATTATTTGTTATGTTAACAGTACGATATGTTTTGATGACATACATAATAAACATACTTCTAAAGTGTTGTCATGTGTCTAATGAGCCAAAATAACTCAACCATAGAAACCAGTTTGATATTTTTTCTTGTGTAACAGGGCCTGCCCAGTCTGGAATATTGTTCGATCGGGAGGTGGTAAATCTGTTTTTACACTTTACAGTAAACCCCAAACCGCGGGTAGACTTCATAGACAGGCCCCGCTGCTGTCTCAGGGGGAAGGAGTGCAACATTAATAGGTTCCAGCAGGTTGAAAGTCGCTGGGGGTACAGTGGTACCAGTGACAGAATTAGGTGAGGCAGTCTGCCGGTGGGGCTCGGCTCTGCAACGACTGTGAGGGAACTAATGTTTGTGCAAACACATTTTTTTTTAGCTGACATTGTTTTTATTTTGCTATCTCATTTTATCTTTTCTGCAGATTCAATGTAAATAGAAGAATATCAATAGTGGGATTTGGCCTATACGGCTCCATACATGGACCCACAGACTACCAGGTCAACATACAGGCGAGTGTCAAGGGAGTATAGTTTCGGATTATCTCTGTGTGAGGGGTGAGCTTGTACCTTGAATGTACAGAATGTATTTCGTTTTGTTATTACTAAATGTATGGTTTCTCTTACTGTGTCTAGATCATTGAGAGTGACAAAAGCCTAACACTTGGACAGAATGACACAGGCTTTAGTTGTGATGGCACTTCAAACACATTCAGAGTTATGTTCAAAGAGCCTGTAGAGATTCTACCCAATGTTAGCTACACTGCCTGTGCGACATTAAAGGTAAGAACTATAGGAGCAGTGTACTAGGTTTCCAGCAGGATCTTATCATTATCTGCGTTGTTTACCGACTGCTTCTAATATCCTACTCTACGGTGTTTGTCAGGGTCCTGACTCTCATTATGGCACCAAGGGTTTGAAGAAGGTCACCCAGGAATCAGCAACAGGGTCCAAGACAACCTTTTTCTTCTTTAGCTCCCCTGGGAACAACAATGGTACCTCAGTGGAGGACGGACAGATCCCTGAGATTATCTACTACAACTAGTCAACCCGCCACACGGATCAGAAAGACCTCAGACTTCTACGTATTGTTGAATGGGTTGAAACGCATGGAGACAAAGAATGGTCAGGCATTGGTGTGTGTGTGTGCGTGTGTGTTTGTGTGCGGGTGCGTTTCTGTACGTCATTGTATAAAATTAATATGATGGGCTTAGTAAGGTCCTGGTCAGTATCAATAAAAGTTCGGTAGCACTAGATCTGTGCTCTCTATTTACACACTGAAAAGACTTGGGGGATATTTGCCTTGCATCCACTGTAAACACTATCTAGCTTTATAGTATGGCCACGTTTTATCATTGAACTAATGAGCAAAGATCTAGTGTAAATGTGTGATGCTGACGCTAAGGCACTTATTGTTTATCAACGTAATTTGTTGTTTATGCAATGTCGATCTGTAGGAGATTCCCACATTTTGTGCACTATATATTTTTTTTTGTTTCAGCAAAGTGTTCTTTCAAATCTGTTTTTTTTCCTGGATAATAATGTTGACTATTTCTACATATGTTCTTTTGCCAATGTGACAGCATGTAAAGAATGCAATGGTGTATGCTTAGCAATTCATTTATGGGTAGGGGCAACTATTATACAACTGTTCTTGTTTTGGTTTTGCTGAAAAGGAGTGGAGATGTATATTTTTAGCTTTTGGCAATAAAATTTGTTCAGACCAACATTGTTTTTTTATATTGTTTAATGTTCTGCTGTGTTTTGTGTCAATGAGCCAAACATGCAAATAATGGAGTCTGTCCAATAAGCCCAACTTGCTAAAGACAGTGTGTCATATTTTACAGACTCAAAACAATTACTGATTGTTGTGTGATATGCAATTTATTTGCATGCAATAAATGTAGTGTGACGTAGGTGCAATTTCAAATGTTGAAATGATGGGAGAATGTCTGAATGAAACAAGTATTTCGGGTATTTTCTGTTCACGTTACTTCATACACTTCATCCCCACAGATTACAATGCGGCCATTTACTTTCCCCACAGGAATAGTTCAGTAGTTCTAATTTGTATCACTAGAGGACGCCAAAGGCTATTTGCAATCCAACATGCCAGTTTTTACTTTACCATTTTGTGGTGAAATGTGTATTCTAAGGCTCCGTAAAGCAAAGGGACACGGAAGCTAGTACAGAAATCTGGAGATATGTATGGTAACCACAATGATTTCATGTATAAATAGAATAATTTTTGACTTAGTAATCACATCAATTGTATATTTGTTATATTTCCTCCACAGCCTGATATAGTTGACTTATTAGATGAATGTGCCTGAAACCTACAGTATAATATCTGGGCATTGCAGAGCGTATTTTCCCAACTGCTGTTCATCAGAAAACTGATTGCTTTGTGGATTTATACAACAAAACCGGAGGGGGAAGCTGATGAGGAATGGCCACTTCAGAGGACTGTGGGTGGGCTTTCTGAAGAAGAATGATTCGCAATAGCTACCAGGTGAGTCACTAAAACCTTAGAGTTTCTGTTGCCGGCTACCCACTCAGATGCTCTGCACATTTGAAGGGCTTGAGAATAATAGTGCCCTTAAAGCCTTTACCATGCACCATAGACTGACAAGGAATGTTTCCACTTGGGTGGTGACGTGTTGCGACTTCCTCTAGAACTATAGCATAAAACCCCTATAGGCAACTTTTTGGTATTAATGTATTATCAATACCTTTCTACAGTTTGTACATTGTAATGTCTATGGGAGGGAAAATCGTCGTCTCAATTATTTAAGTTGTCTGTTGCCAGGTGGGATCTCCCACAAAACTGTGATGATTTGCCTTTTGGCAAAAGGAAGTGCATCACTAAATCAGGAAGAGATGCCCATTCTTGGATCATGGTCGTTGATCGGACTAGCGATATGCAGTGACCACTTGTATTCTGCATGTCTTCTTTGCAACAGTTAGGGAAGATAATTGCAGTGGGCAAACTGTGGAGGCAACTACATCCACCTATTATAAGTAACTACCTACGGCTGCTTTGAATCTTGAAACCTTTTCCGATCTGTTGATTCATCCACAAAAGTGTCTGTGAATTAGTTGATTTAAATTAGGTGGAAGGATTCCCCTTCTGTGTTTGATCATCTCTTTCTAAATGTCTTGACGAGGCAAAATGGAAAGCTTACCAGGATTAACTGAAGCTTGTGGATTATTTGTTAATCCTACATCCCTCATAAATCTGTGACAGTGATCTGAATATTGTTAGCAGCTATCATTATGTGTTTTGCAGGAGCAACAGCCAGAGCCGTGGAGAGGGCCGTCTTTTCCTTCAGTTCCAGCCGCCCACATTGTACGCCTACTGTTTGAGAGGGAATCACTCCTCTGTCCTTGTCTTTTCTTTCAGCAGCCAAGCGCTCTCTGTCTGTGTGAGATTTAACCATTGGTTTGCTTTTGTTAATTGCAGCTGGATCAGAATGAGCACTAAACAGCAAGATGCTCAGCCTTGACACTGTCTCAAGCTCCGAAGGCGGTTCCTCCAGGCGGACAACAAGAAGCAAGACAGATGTGGTTCATTTATGTTTCAAAACAACGTTTTTCAATTATCTCTGTTTCTTGCTGTCATTTAGTTTATTCCCACTGTTCTTCATCTCAACAGATGTCACCTGATCTGGTGTGAAAGGTTAACCTTGTCAGATATTCCATGGCTCTTTTCCATTTGAGTTCCTCTTTACCCTATCTATCCCCATTCTATGTTTTGTTGCAGTGTTTATGTTTTACACCCCACTTGGTTTGGTGGTAAATCTCTGGCAGACATCACTGCAGTCAATCTAACGTAGCCATAGGCTACATACAGATTTTTACTATCAGACAACTGAAATTTAACAGTACAATAGAACCCAAATGCGTTTAAAACATAGAGAAAACCGTTACCATGATATGTAACTGCCAGGGGAGGCATTATTTGAATCACCATATCCCTCTAAGCTCTTTAGCTGGGCCAAATACATTTTGGGAGACTAATCCATCTTATTCATTCTGAATTCTGAAATGTGATTGTGTTTGATCATCCAAGGTTCAACGTTTACTGTGTTTAAGAGGTGCAAATTGTGCTTTTATAAATCAAAGCATAATGCACAGCTCTCTGTGCACAGCATTACTTAACACGTGAAGCATGTGACTGCTAGTCGTTTGTGTCTATATGAGTGTGTGTTTGTGTGTGTGTGTGTGTTGCCCTCAAGCCATGTCCAGCTGGTCAGGGTTGCATAATTTCAGCTTGTGTATTTTAATGATGCCAGCCCTAGAGACCTCTTTGAGTAATTAATTACCTCTAAGAGGATGGTCACTCGACAACAATATAAAGTATGCAATAATTCACTTTGAATTGAATATGTACTTTCTTTTTAAGGCCCTCATAAGAATTGTCCAGAGTAATGAACTTGATGAACGGTGAATGCATTTTATTAGCATAATGATCTTTAAACAAACTTCAGAATAAACTTTCATTTAGAGGTGCCAAACCTTGCCCTAGGTATCTTAAACCTATCACAGTAGGTTTTGCCATTACATTTACCAGAGATTCTCTTTATTTATATTCTTTCTAGTTAATTGTAAATCATTGTGTCAATAATGAATTAAATAAATGTATTGTGGGAATTGTTTTGTAAGTTATTGTTCATTTGAAATTTGAATGAGCTATGACTTCAAAAGGGATGTCCTCAATCTATTGAAATTCTTTTTGACGCTTTGAGTCAAGTGCCCAGTCAGGGATGCTTTGATGAATACCCAATGTTTTGAAACGGGGATCCATTAGATGATGACATACATATGCAGGGTGTTGAATGATAATTGCCACTCGCTTTGATTGCTTTATCTTTTCACAACCATTAAACACAGTGAATTTTGCTTTCTGTTCAAATAAATCCATAAATACTGTAGTTAGTAACGCATGGTGTTGCAAAATATGCATGTCCTATTTTTTGTGTACACGTAAATTAAAGCCTTTCCAAATACACAAACATCAAGAATTCCCTAATGCACAAGAATATTCCAGTGGATTGTTAGTAACGTAGTCTGTGGGCCAGCCCCAGCCTGAGGCAAAGCTTGTTGCTGGAAAGAAACATATATCGATATATATATATATATATATATATATATATATGGCTGAAAAGAGACCAAACATCATACATAAAAACATCCCTTTCCCTAATGCACATGGACACAGACACACACAAACAGAAAAAAAAGGTGATGCTTTGAAGATATCTTGAGAAATGCTACGTTTGATAAAACATTTCAGTGACTGACTGCATTATATATAGTTCTGAATGACAGTATCCCTTAGTTCTGTCTCTGAGAAGGGACATAATCAGACATACAATCACTGCAGCAATCCCACATGAAGGAGCGGGATGTTCAGTGACTGAATTGTGTGTGTGTGTGTGTGTGTGTGTGTGACCTGCAAATTGTTGTAGAATCTGCATGATTGTGTGAGTGTGCAAGTATTGGCGTGAATTTGCGTTCACGCATGTGCATTTGAGATTGTCCAACATAAAGTCATGGGGCTTTAATTCTACAGAAACAGGAGCACATGAGCACTCGGTTAAGCCACGTCAGACTCCACATTAGCATGCTTCACTGCCTGTTGAGGGCTGACTGGCCTGGTCCATCCTTAGCCCCCACGCCCCTCGACACCAGATGTAGGTCGCTGAGTGCTGCAGGGCTATAGGGGGATGTGTTTGGTGTGTGTATGAGAAAGATGGAGGCATGAGTGCAGAGGGTGGGTGAGGCTTCAGAAACAGGGCCGCCAGCACACTGTCTCCCTTGCTGTCACATTGCATTGTCACTGATTCACCGCAAGCCCTGACAGCCCAGTACACCAGGGAACTCACACTCATTCCATTTCCATGCCCCTCACCCCCATGCATCACAACTCATTATTTTCTTGCTTCTTTGTGCCTTCTTACACTCATGTCCAACCGCTATTTCAATAAAATACATATATACATATATAAACTACAATGTGGCAAGATTATACATTTTTCATGGAAGATTTATGAAATAGGAGAATCTGTTTTTAATACTAGTTATTTTATGCTCAAATGGTGACGGTGTGAAATGTCATTATATAATGATATTCCCTGGTAAAAAATAAAACAGTGTGAAAAACACTGAAAAAAATAAATGGATTACTATCAATATAGAGGTGGATATGATACCTTGTTTAAGAGTAACATATGGGTTTAGGCCTTAGAAGAGAGCTCAAATAATTACCAACTGCATTTGTTGAAAGTGTTGCATTTTTTTTTATCTCTCCCTTAATCGTTGTCCCTGTACCATTATTCCCTCTTGCCATCCCTTTCTAAAGCTCTAACCCCACTCGCCTGAATAGAAGTTAGCTTAATCTGAACTGATTACAATAGTGGTGGCAGCCTTCCCCTCTGTGTGCCAGCCTCAGAATCCCCACCTCCCCTTCCTCCATTTCTTTCTGCCATCACAGCTGATTGCACAGTAGCTGAAGTCCACTGAAATTGTATACTCTTATCATCCCCAAACCAAAATACCATCACAAAAGGAATTTCAAAAACAAAAACAACCGAGAAATCATTCTACTAGTGATTTGTTAATGATTTACTCAGGGACCATATAAAGTCAACAATGCATGGTAACATGTTGTCTTAATAATAAAATGGTTTGGAGATGATATGAAGACAAAGTCCAATCCACATAACGATACATTGAGAAGTATTTACCTTTATTGATAAATCAAATCTGACCCATTGCGTTTACAAAGACGGGTTTTTGCTGAGACCTGTTTTCTCAGTTCTGCTACCAATCTGCACGATCTTT
Organism: Galaxias rostratus; assembly: GCA_036024795.1. Classification (NCBI taxonomy): domain Eukaryota; kingdom Metazoa; phylum Chordata; class Actinopteri; order Galaxiiformes; family Galaxiidae; genus Galaxias; species Galaxias rostratus. The sequence goes on along the minus strand of JAVQJS010143255.1, from coordinate 7,862 downwards.
TCTTAGCAGCAAGGTTGGAGTAGCTTGCCCTTGATATTATTTGCTGATTATCTCAGAAAACAAACCAAATAACTTGATGCTGGTTCCTGAAACTTTGTTTGTCTTAACATCTTATAAAATCTCAATTACCACTTTGGATAAAAAATATTGTTTATTATGTAAAGGGTTTAAACAAATTACATGCAAACGTTGAACTACCTTGACAAAAAAACTCTTTACAGCTTTATCTTGGTGTTCATTGATTCCAATCCAACAGTTGTAATAACATATCCAGACCGGCTGAATGTCTCAGTCAAAAGATTAATGATGCAACAATATTGCAACAATGTTGACAACTATCAGCAACCAAATGCTGGTGGAATTTAAATACCCTAAAATTCATCCCAAAAACAACCCTTCATACACATTTCTTGTCAAAATCTGCAATCTGATACCAGATACATTCAAATCAAACAAAAGGTTCAAAATGACACCGATTGGTATTCAGGAGTAACAGAAAGCCAAATACCATAGAAATCAAATACCATAGAATTCAATACCATAGAAATCTGTGCATTATCCCGGCAACCACAAAGATGTCAATTAATCAAGAATACAACAATTAGTAGCGGTCATAATGAGGCCTCTGATTGTACGAGTTGTATCCCTGTGGTCCTGACTGAGGCCTGCTGCCTGGCCCCCAGCTTCTCTCCCTGTCCTGGTGTTCACGAGGCTCCGATCCCCAGTGCCTCTCTCTGCCTCTGTCTCCGTCCCTGTGTCTTTCCCCTCCCCATCCACGACCTCTGTGTCCACGATGACCCTGGTACCTAGAAAGAAATATTTTAAGATAATTAACAGATTTTCACACTCACTGATGTTGTTGACAATAGCACAGAAGTATGAGAAGCAAATAATGGTGAAGCAGTGTATATACAGTTAATCAGTGTGCGGTTTGCCAAATTTTCGGAGTGCGGATACAATTCAGATGATGGCCAACATTAATATACCGTTGGACAGTGTAACAGTGTTAAAGATTTTAGATAATCACAGAGAAGGTGTAAAACAACAAACAGGCATGACAATAAACCAAAATCAAAATGAGCTACTCCTTGTTTTTTAATTTGTTATTCATATCGTTACAAAAAAACATACGATAGACAGCTAAATTATGAAACCGAATTATAGTACACCACACAATTAGCTGTGATAGTTGAAGCAGTTCTTCAAGATATATCCCCGCAAGGGATGGCAATGGCATTGTAGTTCGCGCCAGGAATAGAAAGAAACCAGAGCCAGACAAGGAAAGATCCACCCGTCAAATCGCACACAGCAGCTCATTCTAATGGCAATTTATTTATTTTTACAAAACATTCTTAACATTTACATTTTGCCAATAAATCACGGTACAGTTAGATCAGCAAAACGTCACCTGTTGTCCCTGCCTCTAGAATTTCCACCTCCGCGACCCCTGCTCCAGTCTTCCACAATAGGCGGGGGATTCGTTGATCGTCTCACATACACCTGGTATTCATGGTCTTCCTCCGAAAATCGATTGGCAAATTGTTCCTCATATTTATGATTAGTATTCCCTGGATCGGCCATTCTACATTGAATAGAGAAAAATACATTATCATGTTGGCTAATTTTAAAATGAAATAGCCACCTTCGTCACGATGACGTTGTTTCGACTGAACGATAACTTCTGTGTAGCAAACTTACTTATAAAAAGAATTCTTTTTGCAACAACACAACTACAACCGTTTGTATCGAGCGCTAGCAAATGTTACATAAACGTCGAGAGAAGAGTTTCTGTCTTTCGAACCGGTAGTGTCGCAACATAACACACATTCATTTAATATTTAACAGATTAAGACTTTCTCAAGCCCGCCAGCTAAAATGTTCCCCTCGAATATTAGTATTTTTAGTCAAGGTTCCGCTCCCACTCGCGTCACATGAACACCTGACATTATTGCTTGAAGCATTGTCGATGACAAGGCCGAAAAAGTTTTCAATTTGTAGAAGACATCAAGGGCCGAATGAAGCTATAATTGTGCAAACACATGACGCATATTTTATTTGTCGTTAATGATTGTTATTAGCCTAGACTACGTTTCGTGTCTGCGTTGTGTTACAAAAGGCAGTTTGCTGGGGTTTTCAGTTCTGTCTGACGCCTTAAGGAGACTTATTCAACATCCTTTGTAGACCTTAAATATGTAAGTGCAAAACCATTGAGCTTACTCGAATGAGAATCCAAACCATGTACATCAGGCTCGTACTGTCTCGGTTGACTTCACAAATTGTATAGTCTTTATTTCCTGAAAAAGACAAACAAAATGGTATGGCCGGTGATCAGAAGCAGAATGTTGTGGTGTAGATGTGTGGGTGGTAGATTGGGGCAGGTTGAAGCCACTCAGTGTCGCTGCTGCAGCTCTGGTTATCCTAGCCCTACATGAAACACAATCCATTGGGGAGAGAGCAGATACAACTCCAGCGCAGCAGGCAGGGAAAAGCGAACACTGTAACTTAATTTCATGCACGTCTTTTTACGAACATTAAGGGATTAAATTATTTATTATGCAAATGAACAAAACTTCCTGGAATGGCTCGTGATTGCAAGAGTTAATGAAAGGTTGAAAAGCCGGTGAATCGAGTTTAGAAGGAACTGTGATCATATTTCAATTCCAGACTACTTGTCGAAGCTTGTGGTCGAGGGAATGGACTATACAAAACTTTAATCTTAATATCAGATCTATTAAAAATAGTTCTCAATAGTAGTAATTGAAATTCATTGCCCTATTAGTTTATAAGGTTCTCAAAGTCCGTGGATATGGGGTAAGTAACGTGCTCTTGTCATTTGAATAGAGGTTTTATGACACCTGCTCTACTGCTGTTGCAGTTAGTCTACTGAGAAAATGTGATCATTCGATTCATAACAATAGTTAATTTTCTATAATGGATCTAAAAATGTGAGTGCTTGTACTGATAAGGTAGAAATGAATTGGCCAATTGCCACACGAACAATGTTGGTTTAGCATATCTGATCGACCCTCTAAAGGTGAGAAATTCCACGATAGATTCCTTAGACTGCATTAAGATACAAAGTGTATTTTGACTTGTAACGAATTTGATTTGACATCTTTTGAAAATAGATTGATAAATAGAATCCATTTAAATTAATTCCACATGCTGGAAACCTCCCTTTCTCCACATCTTACTATGTGGGAATGTATGTTGCCAGAGTCAACAGTGCCCACGCATGAGCGCGCGGCCATGCAAAGACAGGCATATATTGTAGTGCTGGTGTGCACACGGGAATGCACGGAGTCTCCTACTGTACACCTACACGTAGTGGTAACGTACATAAACCATAAACATTCTCCTTAAAATCACAATTCTTCAATTTGTGCTAAAACTACTATACAAAAGTCTAAGGTTTGTTTCTGTCTATAATTTGTCATACTTGTAATTTAAATTATTTCCTATGTGAGAACCTATTGTAGATAAACAGGGTGTAAAAATGTTTGTAAGTTTGACCTGTTGGGAAGTTATTACCATGAGTGATTTTATATCACATGTGGAACTATATATGTAGGTAGTCAACACAAATCCCGACTCAAACTTGAGATTGTACTCATCCAACAGGTTTTAGAAGTGGCCGTAGATGTCAAAAGACAAGAGAATTTAACCTGGAGAGACACTGTAACTACCATGGTGTCTATCCTGACACCTGACTGATCCATTTGCAAATTATTTAATACGATTCAGGATAAACTTGTCTTCTTGGTTTGTGTAAGAATTTTTTTATTTTATTTTAAATCAGAAACAGTCATGGATTTACAGTTTGGGTGCAATAATTAGGCTACCTATGCAACTAATATATTCCAAATAAAATATATTTTAAAATGCAGTCAAGAACTGAAGCCTTGCATTTAGTAAGCAAACATTGAACCTATTGATAAGGCTGACCTCTGGGATAGGTGTTGATTATCTGCCAGTTTTTTTGTAACCTTTCCCTTAGGCTGTTAATACTGAGTAGAGTTATAGATTAACATGAACTTCTAACCTCTCCCCTCTCAATGACAAACATGCTAGAATGTTAAAAAAAATAATCCTCGCTCTATGTTTGCTGCTACCTGTAATTTATTTGTATAGTGGTCACACACAAGGTCATGCCTATTATCAAAGCAACCTCTCAACCATCACCCTTTAGATAAAGTTAGCCTTTTTGTAGTGCACGCAGGAATATTTTAGATTTTTTTTCTGGTTTAAAAGTGGGGCATTTGCTTGTTTGTTTTACAGTATACTAACAACAAACAATACAATTACTTGCATGTAAAGCTCATTTGATTATTTTCTTGCGTATAATCATTGATATTTTCCTCTCGAGATTATTTAATTAGGTAAATTCCATTCCAAAAAGAAAACCCCACAAAAATGAATTTTTAATGAACGTGCCACCACTTTTAGCGCTTTGTTGTGTGTAAGTGGGGTGTTTTCTCGCCCTGTAATCACAAACACTGAAGCACCCGATTGCCCAAATCCCCGGCTGCCTGAACGAGGGCGTTAACCCTCGCAGCATTGCAATCAGCAGAGAAAGAGGGGAGCAAAAGAGATTGCTATTTAAAGTAAGCCCTACGGAGAGGGCCAGCCTAACACAGGGATAGATGGTAATCTGTTGGCCGGCCAGAGAGTGACAGTTGAAAGCTTACTCGCATTGATTAGGCCCTGTGACATCACACTGGCTGCCCAGGGAGCGGGAGGTACAGTGGCGACATAGGGGATTGGGAGGTTCAGATGAGCGCATGTCTAATGGCTGTCTGTGACACTGGGAGGGGACATGGGAGGGCTCGGGTTGGAAGGGAGCTGGACGACTTACAGCGAGGACAACGGGTAAATGAAAGGGAACAGGCTGGTGGGGATTGGACGTCTTCTCACCAGATGGTAGAGGGCTAGAGGGCCATCTGCTGTGGTTCTCTGGGCTTCTGTATAGGCATCTGTTTCCATCCTATGCCTTTCTCTTTCTTTGAAAGTGTGAATGTCGTTTAAGCATCCAGCATAAGCATGAACACAGGTTACCCCAGCATAATGGCTTACAACTTTCTGATAAAATCATGAACGCGATCTTATCTAGAACCCTAACATTCTATCAGGGAATAAATGGATGTATTTGGCCAAATCTTCTCTGTTTTGTGGTGTAAACCCTTATGTCCTTCGATAACTAGTAACTTGTGTACCTCTCCTGATGTCATTGTGACACCCGCAGCTAATTGGATAAAAGCCCAGGTTGTGCTGGCATTAGAATGATCCCTCAGAGTCCTGCTCTCCTCTCCTGTGTACGCTGCTCGTTGACTCGGACATAACGCATCCCTCTCTCCAAAGCAGGCAGGGCAGGGGAAATAACAAGGACCACAACTCCAGCTGACAGATGAGCTGGATTCCTTTGCCTAAGAATAATTCATGTAATTAGCTTAGGTATTATTATAATATTTGCATTTGTTCATTAAAACTTTTGTACTAGAGATATTTTGAATATTTTTTCCCTGTGCAGCAATGCTAGATGTTCTAGATGTATTCACTTGGTGACCTAGATTCATGGATTGTTGCCAGCCTTTTCTTTCTGGTATATTTTGGTATTTATTTATTTATTTTTGCTAGTTTGCCCTCATCTACACTGGGTGCACAGCCCTTCCTAAAGCTGCTAACCCCCTCCCCCTTCCCATGTTTTATCACCATCACCACAGCCAGAGGAGCTGAGAAAGACTCACAACTCTACTTGGCTCTCCTTCTCCTGCATATTTTAACTGCACTAACGCAGGCACTGCCTCGAAAGTGCTGAACATATGACAATTTCCATTTTGTGCTTGCCAAATGAGCCAGGCTTAATGGTTTTGTTTGAACTGTAAACCTTGGTCCTGTTTACAGCCTGTCTTTTCATAATTTCGTGTGTAGGATAAGAGAGTAAAGAATTTGGAAGTCATTAACATTTACCAACAGTACTTACCAAGAAGAAGGCCAAAATCATTGTTAATGATCACTTATCTTCATCTTGAAAAATGACTTCTCTCATCTTTTAAATAATGTCTTATAGCAGTTGTGCAACAATTAGCCCAAGTTTGCTTGAAACCTTCTTGAGTTTGCGGGTGGTGACTTACTTTTCTGTGTTCATGTAAGGAGATAAGAAGAATAAACCCTCTAGATCAATTCAACTCAAATGTATTTCTAAAGCACATTTAAAACAACTCATGGTGACCAAAGTGCTGTACTAGCAGACCCTAAGTCAAATTGAGTTGGATTATGCTTTAGCCAACATACCAGAATGTAGGTCTTTGACACAAATTGTAATGACATTACACATGGAGAACTACATTAATTCAAATTTGGCACCATATATATTATGAATTTTTGGATATTGTATCGTGGTATTATAATGTATGTAGTTTATTTTAATTCAGTTTGTGTCTAAACACAGATTCAAGACACGGCTAAACTTTATAGGTCTACATAGGATTGGTTGTGTGTCTTAGGTGTAAGTGTCCTTCAAATAGTGTCTCAGCAACAGGTTGAGCAGCATTCCCTTAGTTTTTCCAGGTAGGAATTTGAAGAATGTTCCAGAATTTTCATCTGAGCTATCAGGAGTCTGGTTGTCATTCTCAACTGGGAGGGGATATGGCCGCAGGTGCTGCTGGTAGAAACTAATCGAGCCCGCAGCAGCCGGGCAGTTCTGGAAGCTTGAAAGATGTTTTGATTACTTTGACAAACTAAGATGAGCTTTTTTGAGGAGTTAGAGTTTATGGTAATGGACTGGACGTTTGGTGCGCTGGAGTTCAATCACAATGTAGCTTAAAACAGTTCTAAATCCGTAGGAATCCCACACATGGAATCTACCCTCCATACATTGGGTAGGGTGAATATAGAGTACAACGGTTATGTCACATATTCACACTTTATAGAAATCAATCCAACTTCATAACATCCTGGAACTTTTCCTAAAGCCCTAAGCTTCTTTCTTATTAGCAAATAATCTGAGAAAATCTGAATTTATGAGATAGGAATAGTTTTTGGGGGTAAAACCAGACTGCTGAGCCTCCGTTTGAGATGGTAAAACCATGTCAGGCTTAGTCATGCGTCACATTGTTCCCTCCTGCGCACTCTTCACTGCAGCCTTATGTTTAGCATGTCACCCTAGCCGCCTCTTAAGCAGAGCATCCAAATGCTCACAAGTGGTGAGTCACTGCTATGTTCAATTTATGCAATTGACTTAATTTAATGATTTAGTGCCAGTGAGTGGGCTATCCACATTTTGTACCTTTATGAGAGAGGATTCATATGATAAAATAAATCAAAGGAAGTCTGCTCCTGCTCTGTTCTGCTCTTTGGGAACCAGCCAGTCTAGGTATGTGGGTAACACAGTGTCTGGCCCTTTGTGTGCACTTGTTCATGTGTGTGTGTGCATGACAGAGAGGTTGTGCGGACAGACTCAAGCGGGGGGCCTATGAGAAAAGCACACCCACACACCTGTAAATTATTCAAATGCAGCCCTACCAGATGGTGATAGCGAGAGAGGGGGACTGACTAAGAGAGTTCAGTAGACCTCAAAAGCCCAGGGAGCGTCTAGTCCTCTCATCACCTGTCACAGTGAGAGATATCTGTGTCTATCGGATGCTGTTGTATTCTGAGGGAGGTGTTTGGGGGGTTTGCGGTCCGTGTTGTGGGAGCTGAAGCTGACCTTTCTCCTCCCTTTCCTGCCAGTGGCTTTGTTACTAAAGCTAAATCCAGACAGTGAAGGTCATTCTCACTGTAGACACCAGTGTGTGTGTGTGTGTGTGTGTGTGTGTGTGTGTGTGTGTGTGTGTGTGTGTGTGTGTGTGTGTGTGTGTGTGTGT
>JAVQJS010143249.1:0-12443 GCA_036024795.1 Galaxias rostratus | reverse complement strand
CTGATTTGTTTCCAACAGTGAGCCTGGGGTTGTTAAAAGGTGGGACTGCATGGACGATGACGGACCAGTGGAGAACAGACAAAAGTAATTGCTGGTTAACCGAAACTGAAATAAAGAAGCACAGAAAGTGCAACAAACGAAAACACGGTCTCCTGTGTATGTGTGGGCGTTTCCAGCCGAAAGGGGTGGCACTCAGTGCTACACATGCCTTGAAGGGTCAGAACAGTTTAATCAGCACGAGGGGGATCTACACAATATTAGGCGTGTGGTTTTAATGTTGTGGCCGATCAGTATACATTACTCTGTAACTAAAAGGCAGCGAAACTTTCTACCTTTAGCGCAGCCATGAATTCAAAAGCAGTAATCCAACTACTGTCTTTTATTTTTGTACTTCATTTTGAAACAGTTCTAATCTTTTGTTAATGCCCAAGTATAGCTTGAAGAAAGCAGAATTGTTCAGGGTATTACTGGCAAATTTAAAAGGGTTGTTCACAGCAGGCCTCTCACTTGAGCTTGGCCCTCAGCTAGTCCAAAACAGCATGCCATTATAACACATAAGAAGATGTTTCCAGACACTAGGTACAGACAGCATCTTTGTGTTGGAGCTCTTTAATGTTATATCATCTCTATCGGACACGACTAGACGGCGAGAGGAGAAAACCTGAATGTGCGCCGTCTGAAGACTAATAGGCTTGTACGCCTTTTCCCCCCATTTTCTTTTCTCTACCTTCAACGGCAAGGGAAGAGAAGATCCTTAAGCACAGCTCAACCTTAGGATGTGTCTGAACCCGAAAACGTCAACCGGAAACACCCAAATAAGGACTTGCACAGATGCTGTTACCAAAGTGAATCATCAGTGTTCCTTTTCTTTGGAACATTGGTAAGCTTTCAGAGCCTGAAAGTACCAGATGATTTATATCACTCATATAGGGGCCTATCAAAAAGGGCCTATGATTAGGGGCCCATGATTTCTGCACCGGAAATGACAAAAAATAGACTGGGCAGTAGAACAGGCAGACAGCCTGTGTGCTCTTGCCCTACCCACTATGCTAACTTCACCGGGCAGTAGACTTCAGTTTACTGGCTGCGACAACCATAGCTATCTAGCTCTTAATCTATTTGCAGACACATGTCTCAACTTTAAGGGAAACCATATAAAAAAAAATGCAACAACATCTAAACGGATCCAGCCATTTAGTGTGGCCTATAATATAGGCGGGCCTGTATGTGAGATGTTTGAGAGCAATGGGAAGAATGAGTGAACTGAGGGGGTGTTATTTGTAGACAGCTCATTAGGAGCTGAGCGGGAGGAAGCTGAATGCGCTTGACTAATTAGAGATCACCATTACATTTCACACCTAAAGTTTGTCTTTTCACTTTTGTGACCATTATAAAAAAATATATATATATTATCATTCCGGTTTAAAAAAAACTCTTCAATTCCCTACATCAAATAACACTTTTAGCTCTCTCACAGTTTACATTTTTATTTCCGGGTTTATAATAAGTGGACGACAACTAACAGGCCTATAATAAGCGAGTGAACAACAGATTGACAACGTAAACAGGTGAGTCATTTGGCTCAATGAGCTTTCGAAGCCCGGAAATCACTAACTAATCTGAGAAGTTGTTGCAAGGAAGCGTGCCTACGCTGTCAATCACCTCATGGGGGCACACTTCTGGGGTTTTGACCTGGTTTCAGCCTGCTAATGAGCATATCTGTTGGCATGTGTAAACGCCCTTTGAATGGAGGGGCTTAGGAAAGGGATAGGATGGATCATAAACTAAGGTGACTTTTTGGTCTGCTGCGTACACCACAGATTTGCTTTTCGAAAACCTTCCAAGCAGTATCAAGTCACACATTCCGATGCTTATCCCAATACTTTAAAAATACTTCTTGTGTACATACAAAGTCGGTTATATGTGGGATTTTTTACTGTTAGTTGATGTGCAGGCATAAAACAATACATTCGAAACCCATTACAGTTGTATCAAATAAAACAAAAAAGATCAGGCTGATCTCATTGTTCTCGGTTTTAAAAAACATTCTCAGCTGCTCAACATTTCAACAATATCTTAAAATAATGTTCTGCTGTATAATAACCTTTTTAAGTTTCAAACATTTTAAGGGAACCCCTCAGAGAATTCCAAACACCATATGCTCTGTCTGCTATTCCAGCCACAGCAGCACAGCATTTTGTAGTTGTGTTCCCGACTGGCTTGTGTGACTGGGTGCACTGCTGGTCCCTGTAAATGAATGGAGTGGAGGGACACTTTCATGGCCATCCCAAACCATTGAGGATGAAGTGGAAGTGGGAATATTATATTTTTTAAACTTTTGAACCTTGTGCAGCGTCTTTGAGTATTTTGAAAAGCGCTTTATAAATATTATGTATTGTTAGTATTATTTATACCCTCCACCCTCCAAGTCCACTCCACACTGTATGGTGTAAGCGTCTGGTTTAACTAATCATTTACAATTAAGTGAACACCAAATTAATTAATGAAACGGTAGACATGTTCACAGTTGATTGCAAAGTGTCGCATAGTTACAGGGACCGCTGCAAAAAAACATAGCAGCCGATAAAAACAAGAATGAAAAACATAAATGTGTTCACCATATCAGCTTGGTAGTACTTTATCATTTTACCCATCGGCATAAGCCAGACAGCCGGTGGACCTAACACAAGTTACTGATACGAAACCATGGAGACGAAAGGTTCCAACAGTTCCAGTTTCAGCCGGAGAGAGGAAAGCTTGTCCCAAAGTTTGCGGCTGTATTTATACCCAGCAGACAAAGGAAGGGTGCTTTACATACAGACTGGTACAGTGTAGCAGAGTGAGAGTGGGTAGGGATGGAGGGTCTGGTTTGAAAAGGCCCTTTGCAGTTCTCTGGGTGTAGTGTTTATAATTCCACTTTTAGGTTCTGGCCCAGTGTGCCAGGAACCTCAACAGAGAGGTTTGCAACAAAACAGGACACAACGGAACGGCTGTTTTTGTACCGTTCACAATATCAACCAATTTAAAAGCGAAAGCAATCGCACCAATGTGTAACAAACTGAACTGAACCAAGAGTAGTTGTTTGGTGGGGATCAGCCAAAAGAATGAGGATGGAATAGAAATGTTGTTGGCAATAGATGATTTGAGAGACCACGCACGAGTGAGAGCAAACAAACAGACGCTTGTAAGCCAATAGATTTGCGATCCTTGTGCTGGCTGGAGGCTGTGGCTTGGCTTCCCTCTGGCTCAATATTTACACAGCTGTGTCTGGTCTGGAACACATCAATACAGGTAGGCCACCTCTTGCCCCACAGAGGGTGACCACAGTCCACCAACATCAGAAAGACTATCACAGTGCCATCCCACCTGCTGGTCGGGCTCAGAGGAACAGTGTGAATCACCAGACAGAACAGAGCTTGCTTTTTTCCTTCTTTTTTTTATACACATGCAGCCTTGATCATACATTCCTTCCCCAAACCACCCCTTGCCCATAGCGAGCCCACAAGTGACCAACCTCGTTTTTTATTTCAAGCATAGCTGCAGCAACGTTATGGGGAAATATTTCTTGTGGTAGTAGATGGCACAGGGGAGTAGAGTAAACAGAGGGGCATTGAGAGATCCAGAGGGGCGGACATAATTCCTAAAGAAATGAACTCTTTCCGGTCCTGTTACGTCAATTCCATTACGCAGGCGTCTGAAATATAACTAGCATGCATCAGTTTTTATTACATGCAAAGCCCAGCTATATTGGACATAATAGGAATCCTACAGATATTCTCACAGGTCTCAAACAGAACTAAGTGTTTTAGTTTAAATCAGCACACGTACAAATGGACTTGGAATTAATAGACTTTGAGTTTTGCATAAAACCAAGAGAGATGGAAAATAAATATTTAACAAGACAAGAAATACTGTAACAAGGATTCACGGAAATCTTACCAGTCATTCTAAGACACAAAATTATAAACACTATAACAAAAATGTACTGTGATTGGTACAATTGTACTTTTACTGTTTTGAAATTGTAAAACTATTGATTTTATGGGTTGACACGCCTACACCGTAAATTCACGGTGATAGTATTTCATTGATCATTATCTTTTTATGTAAACTTTATTTCTCTGGATGTTTTTTTTTTACTTTACCTTGTTTAAACCAAGTAAAGAAAAACATGTGCTATTTTAATCCTATTTATATGTTTTTATGTTAATTCCATTTGGGATTCGGTAAAGAATTATCCGTTTTGGCTTGACAAGTAGTTAGATAAACTGAGTAGACTGGGAAGATCAAGAAACTAAAATTGAGAAGAAGTTCAGATGGATTTGAAAAACCTATCAGATATTGTGGTGCAATGGGATCTCACTCAATATTTGGATGTGGGGTTTAAAAATCTTTAAAATCATCATTGTGATACATTTTTACTTCACACAGTTTTTTGGGTTTGCTTTACCTCAATGCAACACAGCGTACCTTGATCTTAAAAAGCTACTACAGTATCATGATGTGGATTTCATGGTAAAGACGAATGGATGCAGTAAGTAAGATGATGAAAGTGTACGGTTAAGCCAATGTCTCTTGTCAACAGCCAAGGTTTTAGAACAACAGTGCCAAAGAGTGTCAAGCAATCATTTGCAGATTGTTTTGTTGATCTGCAAAGTACTTTCCCACAAGAGCTAGAGTGGAGACTAAGCATTTCCCAGGCTCCTGAATTAGAAAGTATTGTGCACACAACGCTGATGAGAATGTGCGAACATGCTCTAAAGAAGACCTCTCCAGTCAAACAATAGTTCATATCAATTTCTCATGAACTATTCATGTGCTCAGTGCCTCACGTGCATATTTAAAAAGGCAAACCCATCACAGACTAACGTGAAAATTTTGTCTATGACTGCCACTTCATCTATAATAGATTTTGAGACAATTTCTTTGTCACTATCGTTCACCTTCCCTCTGTTTCACTCTCTCCTTCCCTCAATCTTTCTGTCTCATTCTAAACGGTGAATATCAATGTGCTTTTGAAGTCAATTTTCTAAATCCGTTAGACTTCCGTATTTCAAAACGCATACAGCGTTCAACTAGTGCAACTTCTATTTAACACAAATGGGCACTGATTTGGAGGAAATGTGAAATCCCCAAACGCTTGACTCAATGGGCTTATACGCCAGTTTGGTCACTCTGCTCAAACCTGTAGTCACAGAAGTGTGTTTGGCCAGTCAGTGAAGCCATTGCGGCAGTCATTAGCTTAGGCTTAACTTGGACAGCCAAAATCGAATGTTTGAGGCCCAAACCAATCTCCGGTTAAATAAATATTCTAATATACGGTATTCTGTACATGAAATACTAGAATCAGAATCAGAGTTCCACAACAGATACATTTACACTGTTGCAGCAAAAAGTGGAGAGTGCTGATGAAAGGTGAAAGAAACATATTAAATGTAATGACAAGTGCACGTAATAAGATCACATTTAATTCTGCACAGAGCTACAAAAAAAAAACAGCACAGATACTGCGATAGTGTGATACAGAAACTGTGTACAGTGTGAGTGTCCTCAATGGGGGTTGCAGAGAGGCAGAGTAGCACAGAACACAGGATTTGCTCTTTGATTTCCCTGAGTAAATAATCAGATCCCTTTGGTTTTGTCATGGAGTTGTAATGGGTCCCTGTTTGGCTGCCCCTGAACCCATAAGATCGTGCACAACATTGATCCTGGTAAAGAAAAGGCAAATCACTACTTTATGGGATTAGAGAAAATAGGAACTCAACACCCTCCTTGGAGAAAACATCATTTATCGGATTTATTTTGCAGATCTTCCTGAGCAGAAGGTTCACCAGTTCAGTGGATCTAATGAGATATGTGGGTGGGGAGGGGAGAGGAGAGGTTTCCTGATGTAAATAGGGTTGCCATGCTACTCAATATTCATTCACCTCACCTTGTTATGGCGTACTTTCAACTCACGCTGTCAGAAGTTACTCTCCCAGCATGTAAATGATTCAGAGGGAACTATTTACTGTTTATCTACCTCATGAGAGCTAGCTCTCTCTCTCTCTCTCTCTCTCTCTCTCTCTCGCTCCTATCTCTCGGTCTCTCTCTCACACTGTCTATCTGTATGTCTCTCTCTCTCTCTCTCTCTTTCTCTCTCGATTTCTCTCTCTCTCTCGGTCTCTCTCTCACACTTTCTCTCTCTCTCTCTCTCTCTCAGTCTCTCTCTCACACTGTCTATCTGTATGTCTCTCACTCTCTCGGTCTCTTTCTCTGTATATTTATCTCTCTCTTTCTCTGTCTTCTTATCTCCCTCCCTGGGAGGTTGAATGGCTGCTTAGAAGCAAAGATGGAGGATTGCGGAAAGGAGTCGTGGGTTATGAAAGGAAAATGGTAGATACAGTAGGATGATTCTGATGAATGTGCTTCACCGGATGAATGCCATTGTGTCTTTGAACATGCTTATCAATTACAAGGAGACATATTCTCTTTGAACCGGAGTGAACTAAGTCAAATTGTGAATGGTATGTTGCAAAATGAAACCCTTTAGTTGAACGGATTTGGAACAAGGCCTCAAGAATGCCACGACTTTTATCTCCTTCTTTTTAATGGTAAAAGCAAGATGAGAGAATGAGAACATTGACAATTTGTTTATGAAAACCAAAGTAAATATTGATTTCAATTAAGCCTACACTTTAAAATGATATTCAAAGAGCTGAACACACATGTAGATAACTGTTTGAACTCTCTGCCAAGTCTTTCTGTGCATCTCACAGTTGAAATTGAAGTTACTTCTTACCCACTCCATAAGTTCATCTTCTCATCATAGATCAAACAAGTGAAACATCCTGAAGCAACACAACTTCAGCCAGGCTGTGTGTCACAGTGGACTTCTTCATCTCTCCATTGTTTCAGTTTTTTTTTGGTTCTTCTTCACTGTGCATCCAGTTACGTTTTCACTTGAAAGGCACGTTTCCCACGACAAGGTGATTATGAGCGAGGCCATGGATGCAGACATAAATAATTGGGTCTATTTTCCCAGATCAAAGGCACCTGAGCTGTGTGAGTGGGGTCTTGCTATGTTCAACCTCTGCCATTTCAACATGTTCTCTCTTCTCTAGTTCTTGTATTAGTGAACATGGCACATTAAGCCAGTATGTTGATCACATTAGGCCACTGCATTTGCGTAATTGATGTTAGATAATAAATTATCAGCACAAAAAGAGACAACATAATCAATTTTGTCCATAGTACCACCTACATAAAATTCCAAACAATAATTCATGTATTTTATGGAAAATTGTTTTGGATCACTTTAACCTGAAAATTATCTAAAATAGTAAAGAAACATTGAATATTTTTCAATTATCATTATGTCTTCTCTACATTGTTGTGGCAATTGAAAGATTACATACTGGAGTAGGACACTTGCCTGAAACTGGTGGTATCGGCTGGCATACAATAAAATAAAAAATATTCGGAAATGCAATCTTCAAAAAAAAAAACATCCACATTCCAACAACAACCCCCTCTACCTTGAAATTCTCCCTGTCTTTCTTCAAAGTCAATAATCTGCTCGCTGCATTGAGGAAAAATCAATCCAAGTAAAAAGAAGGCCACGATAGTATTGCGCATTCCAGACACACAGACACATACACACACACACACACACACCAGTCTTCACCACCTCAGAAACTTGTCTTGATGAGTCAGGGTGGTTGATGCGAGCACCTCAGATCACTGAACCGACAGCCAGTGAGGGATGGGAGAGAGATATTCAAGGTGGAATCAACCTTTTCAAACACAGTCATGTGAGAAGGATTGCTTCCCTCTTCCCCAGTATGATCCTACACAGAGAGAGCATAAGATGCCAGGCTTGTTTGGTCGAGATGAAAAACCCAATAACATATTAAACATTCTCTCTGCTTTCTGTCAATACGAGGGTAAGTGCCTGTTCAATATTCCTAGCCGCCCTCCAAAATGATGAGAGGAAGGTGATGCAAGAGTTACAGCTGCTGCAGTGTATTAGAGCAGGCTGGTGCAGGCACCAAAGAGGGAGAGAGAGAAGAGAGAGAGAGAGGGGAAGCGAGAGAAGACGTGGAGAAAATAAGTTTGAGAAAATAAAAGAAGCACGGAGAAACTGGGATTAATATAGCTACTGTTCAGGACAGCTATGCTTTCTTTTCGCTTTAAAATGTAGCCTCCATCCACATCCTCATAAATTATTCACACATTCAATTCTGTGTTTTGAACCTGCCCAGCCATTAAAGTGCAGGATGAGAAAAGTATGCCAAATATTAATATCCTGTTGTTTAATTACTAGCGTACCCCTTAAATGAGGCTTCCAGTACACATCGTCAGCCAGCCTCAGCTATGTGTTGTTCAGAAAGGCAGGATCATATCTACTGCTTCGAATGGTCTGTAGAAACTTTACGCATATTACGCTACAAATAAAAAAGATTTAAATATATGTTGTCTGTGGGTACAGGTATACAGTGTAGTCAGGGAAAGGGTAACCATAAAGCATAGCTGCTTGCCAAAATGCCTTTAATTGCTAATATAGTTAGTTAACATAGCTGCAGTTTTGAGGGAAATTATGTCTTCAAACAAGGTGATCAGCAGGGCCTGAGCGGCACATAACCAGCTCAGGACTTTCTTCTCCCATAATCATCATAACATTTCATCTCAGTACTAATGAGAGATGATCTCATTTTAATGCAGGAAAAAAAAAACTAATTTAAATGAAAAGCTCTCTGCAGAAAAAGAAGAGAATCAGGGGGAAGGCAGGTTGTTGGAGTAGTCATTAATTTTTCAGCGTGCCCGAAAAAGAGTTAAAGCAGAGAATGAATAACTGCCAAAATAAATAGCGAATGTTTGCAGTTGGACTCAGAGTGACGGTGCAGCTTGGCGACCACCATCATAGGTCATGGGAGCGTTACCTCCACAGGGGCTCGAAGGAGGGAGATTTGTCAAGTCCCTTGCGTCTGGATGTCAAGTGTGTGTTAAAACTGATCTGGCGTGCTCTCTGACCCGACATACTTGTCTTGTCGACCTGACTCAATAAATCCAACGCCGTCTGATCGACTCAAGTGGCTCATTGGCAGATTGGGTGCGACTGGTTGGATGTTGCAAATGTTTCACTTGCATTTTTTTTTGTTCTGCTTTTCAGGCAACAAGCCAGTGTCACTGTGGTTTTATTGACCCTTAAATAATTTCCCATGGCTTACATTGTGCCCTGATGATACCCATCAGGATTAGTGTAATACAGAGATTAGTTAATGTGGCACAATCCTAATCAGTTATGGCACTGCACAAGCAGTGATGTACCCAGACTATTTTCATAAGGCCTCAAGCTGATCATAATTATTATGTACAGTCATATCCTCTGTGCTATTTTTGGACACAAAAATAATCCTGCAATAACACTTGTGGAAAAATTAAATTTGTGTCAGCGTTTCTCACAAATAGACATTTATAAATAGTAAGTTCCATACCCATGCGACACACAGAAAGACTACTAATTACGTAATAATACGAATAATTCACCCAAAAAATCCCCAAAAATTCGCTTAGAGCATGAAATACAATTCTCCAGGATGAATGGCATGGACCAAGGTAATCTTTGAAATTGGCTAGGTGAGGTAAAGTGATGTCTAAAATAGTTTGGGTGACGAACAAAGATGGCCTCTGTTTAGAAAGAGGGATAGAATAGGCACGGCCTTCAACATCTCAAATTGTGCAACTGCTCACACCACGGATTGATAAAGATTAAGCAAATACAAATAAAATAATTTCTGAGGTTGGACGTCAAACTCTCAGTGTGGTGTGTGTGAGCGTGTATGTGTGTGTGTGTGTGTTAGGGAGGGTGTTCGCTTTTCATCATAGCAAGATGCAACAGACACCGTCTATATGTTAGTCATCACTGCAGAGGATAAGGCTACACAAAGAAGAAAAAAGGAGAGGGATGAGAGTAAGGGAAATACAAAGTGGAAAGAGAGGGGAAAAAGTTAAAAGTAAAAGCTACAGAAAGAGACGGAAGGCTAGGATAAAATGTTACTGACAGCTGAGCCGAAGCTGGAAAGAGAGAGACCGAAAAAGAAAGAAAGTAGAAAGAGAGAAACAACAGAAGACACAGGGAATATGCATGCGTGTTGTATGCACACACCCACCACTGTTATATTTTTGGTAATCCTCTCTGACACACGGCAGGTGAACAGTGACTCCTGCTCTTTTGAAATCAAATGATGTGCCAGCAGGCATGATGTGCCGAGCTGGGGATGGTGAAACCCCTACTGCTCCACCAGAACGCTTTGTGATGCTGCACCTCTTACACGGCAAGTGGCACACTTTAGATTGTCTCTGCCAGGCGCACGGAAGACCTGAGGAGGAAAACGTTTCCCCGGTAACTCACTCTCCTCACAAAAAGCTTGAGTGTGATAATGAAACCCCTGTCCGTGTTGAAGAACTAAACATGGATGAGTTTGCTGTTGCTGAATTTCAGTTTGGGAAACAGTTTATGGTGGGATGAACTCTGTGTGCACTTCAGTAGAAGAAAAGGATTTGGCAGCGGCTGCTCTACCATGGCACACCAAGTTGAACGACAGTTTTGGATGAACACAGATGCCCCCAGTCATTGGTCGATGAACCCTTCCTTGTGTCTTGTTCTTATCCTATCTCATTGTCTAATTGGCATTGTTTTCTCAATGTACTTCTGCTTGGTGATTGACCCCAAAGCCAACCCATGGGAGTTACTTCTAATCCAATGTGATCAGTATTACAGCTCAAAGCAGGTCAATGGCTTTTCAGTATGTACTGTAAGTTTTTTTTAAGAACAACTCTAATTTGTCGTGTCGATCATGCCCTCTCATGTGAAGACAGTCATAGAACGTGAAACAAGCACTACAGACTTTCCACAAAAGTTTATTTATTCATGCCCAAAATCTATATCATTTGGTGTGCCATAACAGGCCTACTTCAGTGCTATGACTGAAAGTCCTTGAAGTGTATGTGCCCGGGACTCCAATAACTTGGGAGCTAAGTGACAGCCGTAATCAAACTCAACTACCTACCCAGAGCCTCCTAAATGTTAATAAAATTATATAACATTATATGACAAATATATGACAACATTTTCTACTCGTCTTCGGCCAGTGTAAAGGATATTCCACCTGCCATGCACTCAAAAGTGAAGAAAGTAGTTATTTTAACTGGACAGTGGGCCAGTTGTTGATTATGCAAAGTACGGGCAAAGTTGTTTATTTTTTTTAGAAATGTATGTTTGGTTGAGTGGACATCACAGCAGTTTACTGTAGCAAGGCATCATGGTTCATAAATGCGTCACTTTGAGAGCATGTCTGACAAGCAAAGAGCACTCAGACTAGGGACTTGGGGACAGCTAAGTGGAGAACAAGCACTAAAATCCCTGTCTGCTATCTGGGCACTCCCAACCTTCAGTTATTTTCATAGACCTTTTGCCACATTCCATCGGAAAGACACACTTTTAGTTCAACGGACATAAAGGCAGAATAAATTCCTAACCGAGTGACAGGCATTATAGATTTTAGAGGGAGAGACTGATTGGAAGATTAATTTGATGTGCTCTCATCGGAAAGACTAAATGTTGTGTGTGCTGTTTGTACAAAATAATGTTTGCGGCTTTGTGCAAAGGGACCTTCACAATAAGCAATCAAACTGTTGAATTGTGTACAACAACGAGATAGCATCATTTCAGAAACCCTGTCATTTGCTTGTGAATCGGCATGAGTAATTTGCCTCTTACTTTGCTCCTCGGAGTTGTTTGTGACTCTGCATGTTTGTTGTTGCCTAATATTATCGCCCACAAGTGGAACAACTTTGAGGAAGCAAATACTTGCCTCCAAAGTTAGTTTAGCCTTCTCCGTTGGTAATTCAATCTTTACTAAGAACGGTGTGGTGCCTGAATGGTAAACACAGGATTAAAGCTAACGTCCCAGGGTCACTGTGACATCCATTGCCGTTGAGAGATGGTGCACATAAAGAGACACATTTAGTCCGAATTCATTTTACGTTTACAGTTTCTTGTTTAATCTACACGGCTTCCGTGTCTGCCAAACGATCAAGAACCCACCGGTTAACTGACTTCATCAGGTTATCCGAAGGAAAAGGTTGGTGGTAATTGGATGTGAGCAACTATTTATACAAACTACACACATCTCCATTGTCTAGAAGCAGTCACAGTCATCCAGCACCCCTCGGGCACACCATTATTCACTTTCATCAGAGACATAAAACATGACAGTGATTGGCACCATGGAAAGGGAGGCAGGGAGTCAGCTTTTTAGCTCCAACATATTCCATGTCAATGGCAGAAAAGTTCTGGGGATGTTTTCCAAATTGGGATGACAGATTATCATGAAGTCTTAAATAAATCATGGTGTATCCTAATCCAATGTAATTCACATTCACAATGAAACGGTGCTATA
>JAVQJS010143226.1:0-12817 GCA_036024795.1 Galaxias rostratus | reverse complement strand
GGGGGGGGGGGTGGGGGCCGGTCGTGTGCGGGGGTGGGTTGGTCGGGGCGGGGCCGTGCTCCGGGCCGGCGGGGGCCCGGCCCGCCGCCCCCCCCCCCCCCACAGGCAGGCAGGCAGGCAGGCAGTTGTCAATTTGAGGGAGAACCCAGCTGTCAGTATATTAGAGTCACCTAAATTCCTGGGGATTAGAGAGCTATTGTCTTGCTGTAGATCAGTGGAACATGTCTTGCTTTGTGGTGCACTGACCATGCGGGCTCAATCGGTCAGTTCAGAGCCACACTTCATCCGGTTAGGAATTATGATGCCTTCACTATGTCATACTTTCTATTTAATCACAATACTGGACACCATCGGGTGCTGAAAGGCAAAGTGTTAATACCTCTTTCCTTGTGCGTGTGTGTGTGTGTGTGTGTGTGTGTGTGTGTGTGTGTGTGTGTCCAGGTGCTGGAGCATATCCGTCTGCCCTTGATCAGCCCCTACTACCTCCACGATGTGGTGGAGTCCCTGGAGGTGGTGAAGGAGTCGCAGCGCTGTCAGAGGCTCATCTCCGATGCCAAGGACTACCTGCTGCTGCAGGACCGCCGGGGAGAGCTCTACTGCCCTAGGGCACGGCCACGCCCATCCACAGGTAACGCACACGTAGGGCCTGACGCACTCGCTCTTTGGCGATCCTCCTTAGTTGTGTAGATTGTGGAGGGTGCCTTTCTGAACCTCCGCAGCATACCTCTGAGGATCCGCCTTAATTACACACCGTTGGCAGCTCTTTGAACTGTCAAATCCCTGTGGCTTACCGCTGCTCCCCCGTCGTCATGGCAACAGGGACAGCTGAAGTGATTGTAACGGTGGGCGGAGAGGACGACAAGGTGGTGCTGCGCAGCGTGGAGAGCTTCGACCCTCTGACCAGTCAGTGGAAGAGTCTGGCCTGCCTGCCCTTCGCTGTCAGCAAGCATGGCCTCGTCGTGTCAGGTAACCCTGGACACTGGCGTAGCCATGGCCTTGAGGTTTAGTGAACTATGTCAAAGTGCATGGGAGAATATGCCCTAAGGGACTGGTGGGTTGTTAGTGTGGATGATTTGAGGCCACACAAGGAATCACAGCATGTTATTTAGCTTTGATAAATGTGTACCCAGCTGGACCAAAGTGTTCTGTTGCTAGGATATGAAGCTTTAGCTAAACAATTTAGAGTGCCGCAAGGTCTTAGGAATACATTCTTCACATCAACGGGGTAAAGAATTGACTCCTCCTTTTTTTTCTCCTTTTGTACAGGCTCTACTCTCTATCTGGCAGGAGGGGAGTTCCCTGACGGTTCGGCCAGCAGAGAGATGTGGCGATATGACCCCTGTTCTGACTCTTGGCTTGAGATGGCACCCATGAACGTAGCTCGCTCCGAGTTAGGCAAGATAATTTCTTTTCATGTGTCACTGTTAGCAAAGGCGTTACTTCTGACGTGGGGGTTCGATTGAAGTGTCTCACTTTCAATTCTCCCCTATGGAATAAGTCCAAAATCTGTCTGTCATATTCACTCCCTGCCGTCTAGGTCTGGTAACATTGGATGGCTATGTGTTTGCGGTGGGCGGCTGGGAGGGCCGCTCTCGTTTGGACTCTGTGGAGTGCTACAACCCCCACAATAACACCTGGCAGTTCATGGAGTCTGTCAAGATGGCGGTCACCAGCCCTGCCGTGGTAGCACTGGACGGGCTGCTTTATGTCACTGGTATATAAAACATCATCTGAACTGAACAATGCTGTTTAAAGGTTTAGTTTTTGTTGTTGTGGATTTTACATGTTCCTGTGCCCTCGTGTCACCTAGGTGGCGCTGTCCTGGAGGATGGAGATGGCACCGACCTGGCCCAGGTGTACAACCCTAAGACAGCGATGTGGACGGAGGTTGCTCCCATGCAGATAGCTCGCTCTGGCTCCGCAGCATGCACGTTGAAGGGAAAGATTTATGTCATAGGTATGGTGCCCTTTCTTTCCTTAGACTTCACCATTTGAATTGTTGACACACTTGATAACAATCATTTGTGCAACATAGAGGAGTGCCAGTATGCTGTTCTCTCTGTCCTCTGGCTTCTCGTGACCTCTTCAAATAACTAATAAGCCGATGGAGCTACCATATTCAGAAAGATTCCAAATTCACATGAAAGATTCATTAATACAACACTTTCCATGCTTGTGGGTTCCTCTCTGTTGTTCTACTATCCCACAGGTGGCTGGCATGCCTCCACAGAAAACACAGACAAGGTGGAGTGCTACGACCCCAAGACCAACCAATGGACTATGTGTGCCCCCATGAAGGAGCGCCGCTACCGGCCCGGAGTGGGAGTGGTGGACTGCAAGATCTATGTTCTGGGAGGAGAGGAGGGCTGGGACCGGTAAGAACTGGCAGGCTGCTGGCAGAACTTGTTGTTCAGTTCTTAAACTCAATAGCGTCTGACCTCGGTAACGATTGTCCCCCCACCACCTCAACAGGTACCATGATACCATCGAGCGGTACTGCGAGGACACGGACACCTGGGAGATTGTAGGGGAGATGCCCACCAGCCGCAGCTGGCTGAGCTGTGTCTCCCTTCAGTTGAGAAAAGATGCCCACGGCGGCAGCAGACCTGGCACTGCCTCTGAAACGGAGTTCTCTGTGGACTGAGAGAAAATCCCAAAAGTCCCAGGGTGTCACGTTAGGAGTGCATTTTTGCGTCTCTGCCAACCTTAAGCGGTTATTCAAGCCCTTCTAAAGGGACTGTGTAGGCACTCTGTACTCTAGGAGGAACATTCGGAGAGTGGTTACCCATGCAACAGTGCCATCTTGTGCCTGGAAAGGGACCATTCCTGTTCTGTGAAGGAGAACAGTTATTTTCCCAGTGGCAAATCTGGTAGTAGGTAAAACTTGTGAGTCTGTTGGGTCGTGGTCGTGTTCTCTGCGGTCAATAGTTTTACCACATCAACAGGGAAACAGCATCCACCTGCATGTAGTCATTGTAAACGTGTCATTATAGGTGATTCACTCTCACACCCTTATGTTATGTGTAGTTATATTGTAAACGTCCGAATTGGGGTATTGTATTTTTGATGTTGAGGCTTTTGACCAAGATGCTCTTTTCCTCAACTAATGTAGTGTATTTTGTACCACATTTGTGTACCGTTTTGTATTTATTTTGTTGGTTTAGTAGAACATGGCCTAATCTGTGCACAACAAATATGTAACTATTTTTGTCAGTGAAAAGATGCTCTGTTGGCCAAAGAATTAAGTGGTGAAGTAGATAACTAAACTGGTGTTATGGTAAGTTAGTGAAAAAGCCAACCACATGTTGTAATTGTACTTGATTCTAACCATTGCCTTAATCTCGTACATGTTACATAAAAAAAAGTATGTGCTTTGTGTCATTTTAAAATGTAAATGTGAGATAAATTAAAGACCATTATACTTCATTCCCAGCCCTCTTGTATTATTTTACATACACTGGCTTTACCTAGCATCTGATCATTCAAATATATAATCTGGAATTTACAGCATTGGGTTTTAACTTAACTTTCAAAACTGCAACCTACTTTTATTTTCAGTAACCTGGTTAAGGCAAACATTTTATGGTTGCTTAGAAATGCTTGACAAATGACAAATTGTGAACTTGTTAATTGATAGTTGGACAGTCATTCAAAAGGTACAAGTGCAACACAACTTATTTAAAAATGTGCCAACCAGAAAATAAATTAGATCAGCGGCAAGAAAAGCACAGGGACACAATACATCTTAATGGCAACTAACACACGTGATTATATTCCACAAATGTGCCTTATCACCTATTAGCCCAGAAAACTGTTGTGCATTACATCATAAAACAAAACAAATTCTGTAAATCTGTACTGCAATAGTGCCAAACATACAGTTCCAATACCAAATAAATGCACAATAATCAATCACGATAATTTATTTGTGGTATGGCTAATTCTATTTAGAGACTCAACATTTGACAAAGGCTTGGCCGCCTCAACCACCTTTTAAGTTTCATCTCAGCTCACACAAAATGTCGTTCAATTGCAGTCTGTACAGACTGGATGGGTCTTGAGCTGGGAGTACTCCTTAATGGTAGTAGACGTCGCAATGACAGGACGGGAGAAGCGCACAAACACATGGGGAACATTCTTGTCCTCACAGAGCAGTGGCAGGTGGAGAATCTTCAGTGGTACAGCATCAGCGGTCATCACAATAAACTCTGCAATTTGGTTGGATGGGATGGATGGGGAAACTGCCTCGGGGAGCAAGAAGACAGCGTGGCATGTGACAATATTTGCACTGCGTCATGATTTACCTTCGTTGGCCTCTTTCCTAAGCAGTTTATAGTTTGATGCCTGTTGTACAAGGTCCAAGATGGTTTTTGACAGAGTGGCATCTGCCAGGGATATGACTTTTGATTTACAGAAACAGCCCAAAAAGTGCAGACAAACGAAAAGTGCAGCATGATGTACAAAGTGCACCCGGTTATAATTCTTGGTGGTGTATAAGCATACTTGCTCAGGTGGACAGGTAAAATGAATGACATCCAAGTTGACAGGTAAGTAAATCGCACATTATGGACTGACTAACACTGTTTATAACAGTGTAGAGTGGGTTAAACTTTTTATATTGGTCAGTTAACGACAGACAACGATGTGCAGTGCAATAACAACTATTCATGGCAGTTTCCCTTTCAATTAACACACAGCATACATATATATCCTGAGCTGATTGGGCAACATCGTGATGGTATTCTAACGTTAGTTAAATTAAAAATGCGAGATTCAAAAAAAGCAACATAATTAATTTAAGGTCCAATTTTTTTTTTACAGCCTGCAAGTATGCAATATTTTACGAGTTAAACGCTTTGCTTTAATTTACCGTTATTATGGTTCCTCTTAGCGTGTATCAAAAAATTAATTTTCTTTAAATGTGCGGGGATTTAATTATATTCTAAACTATATTCTCGGAAACATACCAAACTATTCAGTATAAACAACAATTAAAAAAAACAACGATGTCTTTTTTAGTAAAGTTTTTTTTCCCCTCACCCGATAGTACCACCAACATGTTACAACCTGCTTGTTGAATGGATTTAAATCTATAATTTGAGAGGTTACACTGTCTTGAGAAACCGGAAGGAAATATTATTAAAGGGATTAGAAATTATTTTTGATGGATATGCTATACCTAGCGCAGGCCCATTATAACTTTTCTTTCAGAGAGGAGGAGGTAGAGATGAGTCGAAATTGTACAGGGTCAGTATTGCAACATGAAAACAGGGTGCAATTTGTGTTAGCATCTTCCAAGTGCATTGAACTATGGGACCTCATAGTGATGTCAGAGCCGCCATATTTTCAGTGGCTAAGTGAAGGAGAGTGGCAACAGTCATGAAAGGAATAAGATCCTTGAACCATCTCTCTGTAAGTCCAAGTAAAGTGTTATGCATGCCAGTATGTTTGTATTATGTGGCTAGATATGTTTGGTGTAATTTGTGATTGATTATTATCTTTGAAAGGAATAATGTCACAGCCCTTTGTAAAGCCGGCTGCTTTTCTAGCTAACTAGCTAACTGAACTTGATAGCCAGTGCTAGTTAATGTTAGCAAGCGTTCCGAATTGCATGTGTTTGGAGTCCCAGCGAATCTTTAAACATGTTGGTGCCAGACATTTAAAAAATATTGCTGGATGATCGGCTAAAGAAATTCTGTTGATCGATTAATGTAGTTGATAATATTCAGCTTTAACAAGTAACGCCAGTCAGCTTAGCTAGTTAGCCCAGCATTCAAACTATGAAGGTCATTTAAGTTCATTTCAGTTCATCCATATCATTTGTAAATAAATGGTATATGCTGACGGATCCTGATAACATATACACAAGTGGTGTTTCTGGTCAGTTATACTATTGGTGTGTTACTTGTTTCTGCTGAGTATGTTTTAACAACGTGCACTTGATGAACACTGGCAGCACTGACAGTTCGGTGGTGACAAGCAAATTGGATACTAATGAAAGATGTTAAACCTTAGGGTTGCATACGTTCTCAGTGCCTAAATCTCTCAGTTTAGACAGGTAGTTATAGTCTGATGTGGCATCTATTTGTCGAGAGACCTAGTCTTAGTTAGGGTCTCTATGTTCTGTTCTGAACTTTAAATGAACCTTGATCAAGGAGCACATTTGATATATTTCCTTAAGAGTCACTAATATCATTTCTATCTTTAAAATTAAACCTTTTGATTGTTTTTTTTGTTTATTTTTTTTCTTACTAGAAACGATGCTATGCTGCCCCCAGAAGGAGTAATGCTTTGACAGAACCCTATGGCGACCCCTCACCAGGTCGCAAGGCTGCTGCTCCGGCCCCTCTCCTTCCCCAAAGTGTCCAGGTATGGGCTACCCTAAGTAGCTATAAGTCAATGGTTGTGTCATATTAAAATGTGATGTTCTGCTGTAATTGTGTAAACTGGTTGGGATCAGGGTTTCATTGACGTCACGGTCCCTTGTTTACAAAATTAGGTGTCAAAGTTGCCAAATGGTCTGGTGGTAGCATCTTTGGAGAACTACTCCCCCGTGTCCAGCGTCAGTGTGTTTGTGAAAGCCGGCAGCCGATTTGAGACTGTGGAGAACCAGGGTGTCTCTCATGTTCTGCGGTTGGCAGCCAACCTGGTAAGATGAGCTGAATCTTTGAACTTGAAGCATGTACTTGTGAAAGGCTCGTTAGGTAGCGTCTCATTCTTTTACATTTGTGATCAGAATAATCCTTCTCATGACCTCGTTTGTAATGAACCCATCGGTTGCCCTTCACACTTCCGTATCACATGGTGGTTGTACATTGTTTGGGGTCACACTGATGAAGGATGGCTGTTTTTGTTTGCAGACTACCAAAGGCGCGTCCGCCTTTAGGATTTGTCGTGGTGTGGAAGCAGTGGGGGGCAGTTTAAGGTCAGTTCAGTCTACCACCCTCTGATACACACACGCACATACACACAAACACAATTCCCCAGCCTGCTTTGCTATAAATATCCAATGTGTCTTGATGTGGCATTGACCCGGAATACCCTTTCCCCAACTCTGCCCTGTGTTTGCCTGCAGTGTGGTGTCATCAAGGGAAACCATGGTCTACACGGTGGACTGTTTGAGAGATCACATGTAGGTATTGCTGTTGGATCAACCTTCAAGTAAGACGTAAACCCAAAACTATATTTTGGTAGAGTTATTTCTTTTGTCAACTTTTTTCAGCGTATTTCAATGTGCACTTAACTATTTTCCAGCCCTAACCAGTTTTTGGTGAATGAATGAATCTGGAAAGTGAACATAATTGATTTTAAGATTTGTATTCCAGCTCCCCACAAAGTGTCACTTCCCCTCTCATCAAGATTTACCTCGTAGCCTTACTGCAATAAATGTTGAATCATGGAAACCAGACATTTTGGGCTGACCATGTGTTTTTGTTTTTTTTTGTGCTCAGAGATTCGGTGTTGGAGTTTCTAATGAACGTGACCACAGGTCAAGAGTTCCGGCCATGGGAAGTGGACGACCTGACCTCCAGGGTGAAAATAGACAAGGCCCTAGCTGCACAATGCCCACAGATAGGTAAGCAGAAATTCTACAGTGTTCTCTCTCAGCTAAATACCCAACTCACTGTACAGTGTTGAAAATGCTGTTGAGTTATTGATCACAACGGCAACATGTTTTTTTTTCTATACTCAACTTAAATTCCGTTTTTCCTTCAGGTGTCATAGAGAAGTTGCATGAAACGGCATATAAAAATGCCCTGTCCAACTCCTTGTACTGCCCCGACTACATGGTTGGCCGTGTCTCTAGTGAACAGGTAAGCCTGGTTATAATATAATACGTCTACAACTCTATGGGTCCGGAGAATAGCTATTATACATTCACTCAATCACTTTCTCCAGTGTATATGGAAACGATAGTGAATGTCTAACATTGAAGTAGGTTGGAAGCATCTGATTTCAGAGTGTGCTGTAGGGAAAGTGTCTTGCCAGTCTGTGTTTGTGCCATGTTACTTATTCTATCTTAATGCCCTACTTTCTCTATCTCTCTTTCTCTCTCTCTCTTTAGCTGCAGTCCTTTGTTGAAAACCACTTCACCACTGCCAGAATGGCCCTTGTAGGAATTGGTAAGGGGCTTGTCTTTCACAATTACTTTGTTCAATGTAAATAAAATCTCTCTGTTCTGCATATTTTAATGTGTGCATGACATTTTCACAACATGAAGTTTCACTTGACCTCGAACAAACTTCCTACAGGCTGACTTTAAATGTCACTGTGCTGTGTGGGGTAGAGGTGACTGTTTCTCTGTATATTTGTATATTTCTCTGTTTCTCTGACCCATGTGACTTCACAGGCGACTGTGTGCGGAATGTAGGGAACATAGTCTGCGGATCAGCACGTACTCTTATGTGTGGCACTTTGCCGGAACACCATCTACATTGACTTGCTTTGTGTTTATCGAAACTTTTGTCCAATGCCAAGGTAACAGGGCTGTTGTGTACTCTTTCCTCCAGGCATGAAGCACTCTGTACTGAGGCAAGTTGGGGAGCGGATGGATGTGCGCAGTGGGTCCGGAGCGCCAACCGCCAAGGCCCTGTACAGGGGAGGTAAGAGCAATGCATTTTCCTGGCCACAGCGTCAAAGCCCTTTATCACGTTTGTTATCTAATGGGCCATCAATCGTTCTTCTGGTGCATTTGTGTCATTTCCCGCTTAGTTTTTTATTTAACAGGAGGTTGTTTGTTTTTTCTCTTATCCTCGTAGGGGAGCTGCGGGTGCAGAATAACGACAGTCTGGTTCATGCGCTGGTGGCCAGCGAGGGAGGCCTGACGGGTACGGCGGAGGCCAACGCCTTCAGCGTGCTGCAGAGGGTCCTGGGAGCCGGCCCACACGTCAAGAGAGGCTCCAACATCACCAGCAAGCTGAGCCAGGGCATTGCCAACGCTACCTCACAGCCCTTTGATGTGAGCTGTGACTACTTCTTTTTGGCCCAAGCCCAGCCATATTCTGAATTGGTCTACTTTCACCACAAACATCTGACTATTCTTAAGAGTATTTTAAGAGTAATTCTCTGACCAGTCATTAGATAGACAAGTTCGTTCTATAACCTGAAATTATTATTTCTTTAACTCTTGTTCTATGGCAGGCAACAGCATTCAATGCAACATACTCTGATTCCGGTCTGTTTGGAGTCTACACCATCTCTCAAGCAGACTCTGCAGGAGAGGTGAGTGGTTAGCATTGTTCTACTACTGTACATTGGAGAACAATATCCTCTTAACGAGAACTTTGAGTCAACTGCAGTCACACTGACTCTTCACCTTGTCTCAGGTGATCAAAGCGGCCGTCGCCCAGGTGAGGGATGTTGCCGACGGAAACGTGTCCGAGGAGGACGTTCACCGAGCAAAGTGAGTTCACTGCGTTTCAATTCAAAAAGGCTATGTTCATTCATACCTGTAGGTTTCTACCAACCGTTGACTTGTATGCAATCGCCTGCTGTTTGTAGAACCCAGGTGAAAAGCGAGTACCTGATGTCTATGGAGAGCTCTGAGGGTCTGCTGGAGGAGATCGGCTCCCAGGCCGTGGCCAATGGAGCTTACCAAGCACCAGACACCATTGTCCAGGGCATCGATACCGTCTCCCATGCAGATGTTGTCAGTGTGAGTACATGTAAACATTTACAAAATACATGCTTGAAGGTTTTTACATTTTAAATCAATCCTAATAAAAAAATTTTTTTGTTGTGTGTGTGTGTGTCAATGCCACAAAATTGTATGCGCTGCTTCATTGGATTTTAGAGAATTGACCCGGAAAATCACTCAATCAATCAAATATTTGATGCTAAGGGAAGATGGGGGTTGATTATTGATTTTGTGTCTAGGTAACCAATCATTTATTTTTGTTTACAGGCTGCAAAAAAGTTTGTGGATGGCAAAAGATCAATGGCAGCTACTGGTCACCTCATCAACACGCCATTCTTGGATGAAGTATGAAACCACAAAATAGCAGCAATAAACATTTATTTAACATTGTAAACTGGGCTGGGAATGCCTGGCTGCTTATTGAGGGGAAAGAAAACTTGGTCCATGATCCCATGATTTCCAACAAGAAAAGTTAATTCCCTTTGTTGTCACCAATCATTTATAGTTTGCCCCGCAATCATGTATACGCACAGAAAATAGGAGGAATGATGCGTTTGTTTTGTCAGTTTCACTGTATATCTGATGTAAATTCATTAAAAGCTATATCTACAGTAATGACAAAAGCTTGTCACTTAATGTTTAATTGCGCTGGTTAAAGCGATGGTTATGTATGTTTTTCCATCAAATACCAATGTTGTATTACATTTTTTTTATTAAATTAAATTAAATTGAATTTCATAATGAAACAGCAGGATGTAAAAGGAGTGAGAAAACGGCATGTTATTGTGGGCACTTTCTAAAATTTTAAACTACGCCAATTTTCAGCGAAAGGTAGAGAGCTTTGTTGGTTCCAGAATTGATTCGGCAATGATCAGTGAAAATGCAGGGGTACAATGAATAAACAATCTAAATGCCAGTGGTAGGATTAATACGTCAATTCAACTTCCTCTGAACCTATGACCCAACTTGTTCAATATAATTTCTTAATTTAGACTAAACAAATTGTTTTGCGCTTCAAAAGATGCTCTGTAATTTCCAGTAGGGTGCACTAAAACACTGATTATTGACATGTTTTTGTGCGCACACTTTTCCTATGTAAAACTCGTGATTTGATCGGTCTTTCCTGACAATGATTGTTCCAGGAGTAATGCATTTACAAATCGTAGTTTTTCAGTTAGTAATTGGCATGACAAAAATTGTGTAAGAACAAATCAGGCAGACAAGTATTATCGTCTGTTGCATTGCGTCTGCTAAAAATGCCAGCAGAACTTCATCACAAAGAGCACTGATAATTGTATACATTTGTCTATTACATCCGTCATGGAGTATTCTTTGTCCAGCTTTTTATGTCATACAAACATAATATCTGTGGTGTTTCAGCATGACATTTATTACTTTGGTCCACAGTTCGAAAATGTCAGATTCCGTTGGGACCAAAAAGATCAAGCAGGTAGCGGCGGACTTGTTAGTGGTTTTCCCTGAGAATTGCTGTAAACGTAGGAGACAGCCACTCACTACACAAAGCAGAATCCAGTTACTTTCTGCTGATTGGTTTGTTTGTAGTGGTTATGAAAAAACGTGAAGAGCTGACCAGTAAGTGCTATACCTGTCATACTGTCAACCAGCCAAAGTTTTATGAGTCAGCTATTCACAAGTTAGAAATGCTAGTTTGTTTTAATTTGAACATTGAAGTGGTTACATAGTTTTATGCAAAATATTTGTATTTTACAGCCTAGCATTTTGTGAACGTTTGGAAAGCTATAGACAGTGCAAATAGGTTAAAATGCCAACATTCTAGTTATTAATTTGTTTAGATTTTTTTTCCAATTTTCATAGTTATATTTTTTATCTTACCCCCTTCGCGCCCTCTACATGGTTCTGCCTCTATCAAATCGACCCCCTTCAAACACTGACAATATCGCGAGACGAGAACGAATGCCCCCTAAACGCGAGTGCGTGAGAACTGTTGTGTCTGCGTGGGGGTATTCACTTGATGTCATTTGATTTGGAAGAAAGAGAGCAATCTGGTGGGCAGTTGAGAATGACATTTTGTCTGTAGTGCAGGTAAAAAATAAATATATATTAGCTAGGTGTTGCAGGTCCATTACTACTTTCGCAGCCTAGGCCAGCTCATTCTTTCCTATGGTGCCAAACTATTGCTGAATAGCGGACTACAGATGCTATTCCAGCGGAGAGAAAGGGGGCATTAATAAGAAAGGGGAGGATGGGTTCTCATTTTCCTGACGGACAACGTCGGACCTTGGCTAAAACAAGGATACTGTAATGATAGAGTTTGAACTGTTCAATTATTTTGAAACTCTTGCCGGACCGTTGTCGATAAGATGCCAATGCAAATGGTATTTCGGGCATCAAGCCCGCTTTGGCCCGCTGTTCGCCACACCAACATCGAATTTATAAAATAGCCAGTTAGCTGGGCAGCTATCCTGCTAGCCGCAGTTACCAAATGCTGCTGCTGCTGCTGCTACTACTGAGCGGATCCGAGCGAGAACACAAGCCGCTGGAGTCTTGGGCCCTGACTTTGCGTGAGCTCCTCTTGCTTTATCGGAGGAGGATTCGGGCAAAAAAAAATTATCTTTGAAATGTCCATCTCACTTCGCATTACATTCAGCTGATGTTTTGTTAACGGAGGCTTTGTTAATGCAGCGCGTGAACAGAATGCAAGACAAAACCGTATAGTTGGTATTTTTTTGAGAAGGAGCAGGTTATTTTAGATTGATAATTTACCGGATAGCTAAAAGCAGTATCAGTGTTGCTCGTTTCAGCTACAGACACACCTGGACCTTCACGCCACAATTATTTCCTCCTTCATCACAAAGCACCCTGGGTTGATAAAAAAAATATGGATAAATTAACTATCATATCAGGGTGCCTCTTTCTGGCAGCGGATATCTTTGCAATTGCCAGTATTGCGAACCCAGACTGGATTAACACTGGGGAATCAGCAGGTAATTGAAGAATAAATAAGCAGTTTTCATATTTGCTGGCTGTACTGAAACTTTTTTGTTTTAAGTTTCAGCAATTATTATCATTGAAACCATTGTCTTAACCCTCATGTGGTCTTTGGGTCTGTGGGACCCGTTTTCAATGTTTAGTTAAAGAAAAATGATACAAAGAATAATTTTTTCAGCCTCATACTCAATGGCTTTGGCTCATTTTCTG
>JAVQJS010143196.1:0-12990 GCA_036024795.1 Galaxias rostratus | reverse complement strand
TGACAAACACTGTTCATGCTGTGGAGACACACTTGTTCTCCACTATTCAGCTTCCTCCTCTCTCTTCAGTCTCGTCCACACCCTTTCCCTGGCCAGGACCAGCGCAGCACTACCCTGTGAGCAGCGGGCCTCAGAACATACAGTCATTGGACAGAGATACAGAGAGAAAGAGGTGTTCAAGAGCACCGACCCAGTGGGGACGGTGCCGCTGTTATGTTTACTTGCGCGTTCAGCGTTGCTAATGACGACAACACAAGGCCCCTTCAAAAAATCTCTCCTGCAGCTTGAGGCTACTACCACACACAGGATGTGGTCATGTCACTTCCTGTTACAGTGCAAAGACTAGGGGAGGAGAGAATGTGAACTGTTATGGCAAGTCAAAGCTGAAGCGTTCCTATTTGTGTGAAATGTATGTAGCATTCGCTAGGCAACAGTTGAACAAGGTGGTTAGGAACTGTGGGTAGGTGTAAGTAGAATGCAAAAGTTTTAAAGCAACTTTCCTTGCAGAGGAGGAGACTCTTTGAATGGTAATGTGACAAGGGAAGGGCACAGACTGTACCTTATATAACAGGTTCTGGGGTACAGCAAACCGTCTGCACAAGAAACCAGATTGAGCAATGCCATATTTTGGGGAGGGGGGAGGGTGCTCCTCCTTTCCCATCTAAATGACTGTCTTGAAAATAGCTTGGGGGGGTAATCCCAGCCAGAACAAAGGCAGAGAAGCAACAGAGAAGCAGGAGTCAAACATTTGAGCTGTACTGCTGACACTAAGTAATGCTGGCTGTCTATGGGCTGGCCTCACTTGATCCACCACCTGCCATAATGTTCCAGTAAGTAAGGTTTAAGAAATCTCCAGTCTTGTAGGACAAATACTCTGTTTGGTTTTTCTCCCTCCCATAGTGCTAGTGGTTTGTTTAGCTCTAGTATGCAAAACCTCATGCAAAAAGGGAAGACTGAATTAGTCTGCCAGCCACCTAACATTTTCAGCAGACACACATTGTAGGAGGAGAGGCCCAATTTGATTTGAGAAAGATTCAAATTCATAACCATGTCATCATAACATGATATCTGTCGTCAAGAGAATGTGAAATCTAGTACTTGGCACAATACGAGAACTCCAGCAGAGGAGGAATGTGGCAAACAGACGCATGATACTGACGCCATGGAAAGAGTGTCCTTCTATTACCATGGAAACCGGCTGTGCATGGCAGGGGTGTCAAAAATGGATAGTAACAAATGGCAGGCAATAATCGTGGGGGTAAAGAGACGGCTGTTGTCCTGGACAATAACTGTTGTGTCCCTGCTCTGATTTAGTCCCAACTCTGTATCAAATAGAAAACAGATGTGGGACTATCAGTTTCCATTTGGTTTAGTTGAAAGGGAGGTTTATTTGGGGTTAGAAGAGAACTTACAGTATTTGAGGGTGGGAAGCCTATAAAGTGAATTCATTATGTTCGCAATGGTCGCCTATAATCCTTAATGTTCTGTCTGACTGAACTAAGCCTGACAGACTACACGTGCACGCACACGCACACACACACACGCACACACACTTCCATCATGCATCAAACAAACAGCCTCCATGAGGCATGCCCAGAGAACAGAGTTCTGCTGTGAACTGAAAAAAGCACCCCGCTGCTCTCCACAAAGACACATTTCCTAGCAAACCCAAACCTAGGCCCCAGGCTGTGTGTCTGTGGTGCAGCACGAGCCCCACTGACGGTACCATCTGGACACGCTAAAGTCTACACCTCTGGCCTCAATGGCTTAACAACATTACATAAGAGAGAGAGAGACAGAGCAGTTAACAGCAACAGGGCAAGGCTGGTCTGAGCGTCCATTGTTAAACAGCAGGCCTTGTTCCCTCCACCATTAAGTTATTAAGACACTGCTGTTACAGAGCGCCGAGAGACAGACGTCCAGGCCATAGCTAACCTAACGGACGACCGGTAACTGTGGAGG
The DNA here is from genome assembly GCA_036024795.1 of Galaxias rostratus. Classification (NCBI taxonomy): domain Eukaryota; kingdom Metazoa; phylum Chordata; class Actinopteri; order Galaxiiformes; family Galaxiidae; genus Galaxias; species Galaxias rostratus. The sequence goes on along the minus strand of JAVQJS010143196.1, from coordinate 11,028 downwards.
AGGGGACTTTTAGATGGGTGCCACACGTTCAGAGGGTGTGGATCTGTTTTTAAATGGACCCCACTCTGCTATCGTTGCACATATGGCATATTGTAAGGTTTGTAGTAAAGGCTAATACACTGGATATAAACACAGGTCTAACTATTTTCGTCTTCAGCAACAGAAAGCAGTCATTACAAAGCTTAACCTAATCCCTACCTTTGACAAATTATGGGTATGAATCACATACGGCTCACATTAACATTAATAATGTTAATAATAACAATTATAGTTACAATAATACTATTAATAATGATAATAATTAAATTACAAAACTGTATGAGTTATCTGTTCATTGAGATGCCATGTTAGGCTAGGTAGAGGGTGGGTGATCCTCAGGGATTACAAAAACAATGTCCCTGCTAAGGCAAAGTTCTAAGTTGGAGCCCAGTTGCCAGACAACGCAGCAGGCTGTGAATGACTCAGAGGTTACCAGGGTGCAGCAGTGGCCATGGCAGCCAAGGAGTGACATTTCCCAAACCATGCAGAGCCACAGCCAGGCCATGAAAGGAGGATGTTATGATACTCAGGCTAGTCAATATGATGGACTGAGAGTGAAATGCCTCCTTTAAAAAAAACTGCCTTCCTTTCTGTCCCTAACTCCCTCTAGCCATTCCTCCCTTTCTTTCCCTGGGGAGCGAGAGGGATTCCCCACACCATCTGTCAGGCTCTTACAGAGAGAACACACGGACAAGCAGAAACAGAGAGAGACAGAGAGAGAATGTAATGATTGATTGAATTATTTCTGTCCAAACAGAGCTGAGGAGAATCCGTCAGCGGCATACAGCTCGGGAGGGAGGGGCAGTGAGAAGACTACAGTGAGGAAAAGACTGGCAGCGTACATGTGAGGCACCCAGAGACACACAGACAGGCAGAAGAACTCACAAGCCAAGGGAGAGAGAAAGCAGAAGTTTGAGGGAGTGGAGAGGCTGAGTAAGCCCACATCCGCAGGAGGGCGGATATATGGGGGTTTGAAGAGGGTAAAGAAACACTGCGCAAGAGCGACAAAAATGTGTGAGGACAAGCAGAAGCATTCTGTAACATGCACTGTACACACAACTCACCCAGTGACAAAGAACAGAGGCAAACAACAGAAAAGTGTACAGATGTTGGAGCACAAAAGCACACAACATACAAATGAACACGTACCCTACACCGTTCACACACAGGGGGGGTCAAATCAGCACTTTCTCAACAGCAACCCTATTAAAAGCTGCCTTACAGTTTCAATCAGCTTAACCCACTTCTCACAGTCTAGAGCAGCGTACTGGCAAGGACAGCACAACTCATTCCAAAAAATGGCTGATGTGTGTGTGGGTGTGGGTGTGTGTATTTCCTTTCTCCACTGGCTCACTGGTGTGACAGCAGCCTGATTTGACAGGAAGTGAGAGGGGAATAATCTATGAGACCTTGTCTTACAAAGGTGAATCAATAAAGTTTATTGGACCAAACACATCCAACAACAACAGGTGAGGCTGGATTCAACAGCAGTCAGTCAAAGGAACCTATGTTTGTACCTTCACCGTTCCCAGTGGAAAGTCACGCCACAAAGAAAACCTTGCTCATTGTTTGATGATGATGAATTATTAGGAAATAAAGCAAAACCAGCACCTACATGTGTAATGGAGTGAGTAGGATAGCCAGTGTTTTCTAAACTGTCTGGAATGTTCTACTGACTGATCCATAAACACACCTCGCTGTGGGTACACTCGCCCTGGCTTCACTGACCGCTGACCCTGAACACATAGGCATGTGTCAAAGCCTACTCACACACCCCCACACTCACCTTGGCTATACTGTGTATTTTAGGCCTTGGGGTGCCAGAGCAAAGCCATGCTGGTCCACCTTCGCTAGAGGTGGCCACAGAGTCCTGTCCTATCTACGACAGGTGGGGGCTCCAGCAACATCAGACAACACCCCCTCACCTCATTCTGACTCCAACAGAGAGGCAGGGCAGAGGAACTGCTCCGCCAAGCACGAGCGCCAGACAGCCAGAAGAAAAAACTGAGTGGAAGCTAGAAGAAGGGGCAAGGGAAGAAGTCATGACAGACAGGCTGAGCCTTCAGCACAGACAGAGAAGGCGCAGTAGAGTGCCGAGATTACAACTGTGACTCGGAGGGGGTGACAGAAGGGGTGAGAGAAGGTGGAGAGATATCCCGACAGAAGTGGTGTAACCACCCTGTACGGGAACACCGCTCTAGAAGCCCTGCACCTTGCACCCCTGTTCTGTACTCCCTTATATCGCGATGGCGTTTGGTTGTGGTAGGGTATATCGGATCTCTGGCACTTTAAGCACAGCCTCTCCTCTCTGTTTCTCTCGATCCGCCTCTGTGTCACTTCGCCCCCATATTTCTCTCAACATAAAGTATTTGTCTCCGGGGTGGTCATACGAGCCTCGGAGCCGTGGGGGTCCCAGCAACGAGTAACCGTTTATGAACTTTACACCCACTCAGAATCTCTGCTTGCACTAACATTGTCACTGTTGATAGCCATCAAGTGCATTGCTATTCCCTTCAAGTCTAGTTCATCAATGTTTTCCAAATTCAAATACAATATATACGAGTTATTTCACTGTCAACTGAGGCTAAGGGCATGAGGGGAGTAGAAACCATAGCATGATTAAATGCCACTGAGTAAAGTAGTACTGCCTGATTTGGGGGATCTTTTTTTTGGTGGGGTGCATGAGGCAGACACAGCTGCGCTTTGTTCCCTAGGACAGAAAAGGGCTGCTTGCTGAAGGCTCTAGCCAAGCCTTGGGGTGTGTGTGTGTGTGTGTGTGTGTGTGTGTGTGTGTGTGTGTGTGTGTGTGTGTGTGTGTGTGTGTGTGAACCACTGACCTTCCTGACAGGAAGTTTCTCTGGGAGGGAGAGGGGGGTTGAGAAAGATAGCTACTGTTATGATAAACACCATAGGGTTGACTTAGATGTGTCCCAATTCCTTCCACTAAATCAGATGGTTGCCTTACACTACCTCAAAGTTACATTTCCCAATTTCCTCCACAGCCAAGAGCTTGGATATCTGAACCTAGAAGTAGCCTATGATAGGAGAATACCCTAGTCCCCTTCACCAAAGGGTAGATCACACCACATGAAATCAAGGTGGTTTTCCAGTTATTCGCATTGTCGGGAAAACCATGACACAGAAGATGACCTGGCTGCCCTCCGCCCTGTGTAGCACACAGACAAAACCTCAGACAATCACAGATAGATCAGCAATCCAGACAAGACTGTACCTGTCAAGTTAGCATGCTAACATGCCCAATAGAGTGAATCAGTAGGAAATCCCACAGTCACAGACGAACAAACCTACCTTTGGCATCAGGGCCATGCTGTGTCATACCAATATCAGACAGAAAAGGTCTGAGGATTGTTTAAAAATAAGAGTGATCTGTGTAATAACCTTGAAAAACAGCTACTGTAAAACTAAAGTCTTTAACCTAACTTTGTGCTGGACAAAATGAGTAGCTGACAGTCACAGCAAGGGAGATAGAGCATAATACATGCAGGCACTGTATCTCACGTTTGTCCTGCTATATTACCAAGTACTAAGGCGGAGACTTAACTACATTTTGGCCTCAATGCGTGCACAATAATATAGTAAATGTACACTGTGCATCAGATAACATTACCATATCTATTACCACTAGGTTAATTAGATAGCAGGTTAAGGACTCTGTGTGTGTGTGTGTGTGTGTGTGTGTGTGTGTGTGTGAATTGAGCAGGCAGATGGTCATAATTAGCAGGGCACAGAAAGCGGCGGAAGGGGCGCTGACTAGCTAACTAGATAGATTCCAGCAACCTGGACTGGGTAATCCTCTTTGACAAAGCCAGGCCAAAAGGACGTTAGTTCTCCTCCACCCCCTTTCAACTTTACTGCCTCTTTGAAACGCAATAAACATCGCAAGGTTGTTGACATCCATCAAATTATTCTGTGCAGGTTTATTTACAGAAGAAAGGGAGTGCCACTGCCAACGTTACTTAAGTTATGTTCACATTACAGGTTGCCATGTTGACAGACCACATTGAAAAGCGATTCCCACACCAACTCACAACAGGAAGATAGCTGTTGCCCAAGAAAGAGCTTGAGAACAAATAAGATGGCAACAACATTGCCGAATAAAACTTTGACTGAAACAATATTATTCTGAGACAAACACGTATTATCAAAGCCTAAACTCTCGTAAACAAATTAAATCATTAGAATATAAGTGTACATTTCAACCACTGTCAACAATCGGTTTATGTTTGTTGGCTGAGAACTTGAAAATGAAAGCAGGTGGCGATAAAACAAACAAAAGACGGCACACTGCACTAGCTAGACAGCAGATAGGTTCACAATTGAAGCAGACACCCTATTTATGATTGTTAAGGTAGGGAAGGGGAAACTCACCTGCGTGCGTAATATCTGATAGGTCATAGTTCCTAGCGGTTCGGGGAAACTCTTTTAATTTACGGTTAGACAAGTTTAAAGAACCACTGGCGGCAGCCTCCTCTAGCGCTTTCTCCACGCTCCTGCTAGCCGCTATTGTCGCAGGCAGCTGGGCTCCATCCCCAGCAGCCATGAAATATACAGATAAACCTCTTCCGTTACTTTCTTTTGAACCTCTCTTGTATTTTCATACCCCTTGGTACTTATCAAAAATACTGGTGTTCCGATAACAACTTTAAAGTAGGACCATAAATCCGATAAGAGCGAAGCTAGCTTTGTATCTTCTCTCACGGCGAGGGTTCTACAGTTCCTACTCAAAAGCAAGCACGAGAAAGCGGTACTTGTCAATCTTTCTGAAGGGGTGCAGCAGAGTAGGGAGTAAGAGTGGGAGTGGCTACAACGGCGAGATGTGTTTTGATTGACATTCATTCACGATCACACCCATTTCTCAAGGCGCGGTCTCAAGAAATGGGCGTGTGTTTTCTTTGCTTTCCGAATACATTTTCCGAAAAAACAAAATTGTATTGATGGCTAAAGTAACCAATCAAAAGAGGGGGAGTGGACTAAATATTAAAAAGTTACCCAATCACGACACTGATGGTTGAGTACGAGAGGAGTTGAAAATCCCATCCACTTTAAATCTACTGGTCCACGACCCTCGGCGTTTCCGTGAATAGATGTATCTATTTGGATTAGTTTGGGGTTTTTGTACCGTATTTTTAACCCTTTGGAGAAATTCATTGATAGACTTTATAGTGTTGCACACAGTTTTTCCCCTTTTAGAAACCCCAGGTATCAACACACATGAATGATTACAGTCTCTTGCAATTAAGTGTCAGCTTGGTTGCAACACTAAACTAAATGTGTTTTCACATCAATATTGTTGTCTAATCTATGCAGTAGATGGGCACTATTTTAATGTGGGACTTACAATGTATTATTGGCCATCAGATTCTGTGGTGTAATGCATTAGACAGAGCAAGGGTTTACTCATGTAATCTTGGTGTGAATGTCCAACTTACAAGAGTAAATTGTTTCCCACATCTCCTGCGGGTTTGCTCCCCTTTCCAATTGCCCTCTCTCTCCCAGATGACTTGTCCTCGCATCACTAACAGCCCCACTCCCGCGCCCTGGGAAACAGCATGTATTAGCATTGCCCCCTTCCCTTCTCCATCCCTCTATCCCTACTTCCCTCCCCTCCGACCCAGGGTTCCATCGAGCCATCTGTCAATGTCCTGGTGTCCTGCTCTCACAGCTGGGGCCACAGCCACTGTGTCAGGGGCCCTGCACACTTTCATTGAGAACCTAAGCAATTACAAAAGGCTAGCAACCACTGTTAACCCTGCATCCGCTAGACCTGTGATGGGATCATAATAACCCCGACATCGTGAAGTCGCTTTCATATGTGCATGTTTATGATAGTGCCGTAGGGGTTTAAAGGACTAATAAATGAAGATACGTCAGATTTTCAATGTAAAGAGTTAAATTCATATTTTGTCCATGGTCATCAAGACCTGTAGTTGCAATCTACTTAGGACTACTTTTAGGGGATAAAGTGGGTCAGGAAACAGACCACAACCCATGGGGGTTGAGAGAGAGCTAGAAAGAGGGAAAGCTCAGCGGAAGAAGTGAAAGACAAAGGCCATGAGAAGCAGCGACGTTGGGTCTTCATCGTCCAGTTAGAGTGTGGACACAGAGGCAGAATGAAAAGAAGGAGGGACCCAAAAGAGAAAAAAAAGAAAAATATTGGACGTCTGTAATCAGATAAATAAAGAAAAAATCTAGTAGCAAAACATTAACAGCTATGGTGGATGATATGAACTACTACAGAAGAAACAGAAATAGAGATTGTGTTGACTAATATCTTAAAGAGAGAAATGGTGCGGAACTTTCATACCGGTATGGACATTCTAGCAAAATCAAAAAGTCCTGGGATATGCTCGTCCGAATGGCTGGCACCATGACTCGGGACATTCAGTTCCTTGATTAGGCACACACAGTGCCAAATGATTGTGTCATGCTGAACAAATGTGGGTCTAATGAGGAACATGAATGTTCATGTGCAATAGTCTGTAGAATGTCACCAACTTCTTTGGCCAATGTTCTCCAGTGTTGTTTGTTATGGCACCTAATGGCCTGTAAGGCCAGTCAACATTAAAATGCATTATAGAGCAGTGTCTGTGTATTACGAGTGAGTGTTTCAGAGATATTGTGTAATTTGTGTGGATTTTATTTATGTTTTATTACTTTTTTTGTATAACTTTATTAAGTACTTTCAGTCATGTAATCTGTATTCCCTGTGAATTTTGGTGTACTCAAGCTGTTTTTGCATTACTGCCAAGCATATTGTAACTTTGTTTTCCTAGATAAATAAATAAATACTGTTAAATCATTAAAATATTTCTCATACTTCTAATAATAACCAACTAAGTCTTTCTTCTGCAGCATTTTTAAAAGCTATTTGAGTGAGTGTGTATGAATTTGTGTGACCTCGGAAATTTAGGAATTTCGCGTAACATTTACTGTAATAAGTTCTTTTGAGCTAAGGAGCTGGAATACCAATGGAACAAGAGTCAATCACAACCAAAAGTTAAAAAGAATAGGAGGAGGATAGTGAGAAAAGGTGAATGAGTGACTGACGGACAGACGGGTTATGTGGCATAGAGGTAGTCAGTAGGTGAAAAGAGTGACAAATAGACCAAAGGGAGTAGACACAGGGAGATTGGGACCGGAGGACAGGTCTAAGCATGGGCAGAGTGAGGGAGGGGTAAAGGGAGAGAGTGAATGACTGTCTGCTGAAAGAGGAGAATGCCTGAGAATGAGTGGTATGTGATTTAGATGTGACCAGCCCACCACCAGCTGTGCATGTTGTGTGGAAGTGACACAAACGGCAGCATACACACATGCACACACAGGCACACACACACACACACACACACACACACACACACACACACACACACACACACACACACACACACACAGTAACTGGAGCCTGTTGCACATTAAGACAGCAAGGATGGATGGGGGTCTCACTCTCTCTAGTTTCGTGATAACCTTTTCACCGCACCCATTACGCTTGAGACCTCTTTGAAACGTTAGCTTTGACCATAGGTCTTTTTTTAAATAAAATGCTTTAGTTTTTGTTCTTTAGATCAACATTAGGAAATGTGCGCTAGACCGGCTGAATTAACATATTTTCTTTTGAGAACAGAAATTTCTAATAAATGGTGGGTGGTTTTTTAATGTAAATATACTTTAATACACTGGGTTGCACATTAGAAATAAAATAAATTCCAATAAATTATGACTATTGTGGGACCAATTTAATTATAGAAAGCAACATCTCTAAATGTGTTCTAGAATGCATTGCATAATCATAATAGTATCCCCTGTTGTCAAGGAGAGTTCTAGAATTTGATCTTTTAATGAGCACATTCAGATTAATTGTTATTTGCTGGTTTACCAGACAGACCTAAAGGTGTTTTTAGTATTTTAAAGTGGTTATCATGTCTGAAAAAGCAAATATTGAAGAAAGAAAGCTCCGTCCACGCGCAGAGAAAACTGTGGAATCACCTAAGGTGAGTGCAGTCTTAAAATGAAATTGAATATGATGTTTTTCTTTTTTAAAAACATTAATAACAAATACATGTAAGTAGAATATGATTGAAATTCAAACTTGTCCCACTTATCATGCTAGCGCAAACGAAGAAGGACATCAAGTGATGAATATGCCACATGTATCCAGTCCCTGCCACCGGAAGTGGTAAGATATTTATATATTTCCTACAAAACAAATAATTAAAATGTAGTTATAAACCAGCAACAGCTTTAGCAGCCTGCTCTAAGATCAAATATATTACTTGTTACTTTGTGTCTACTTTGTGAGAACCACAGTCCTACTTTGGTTACCAAAGCATGCATCTGTTACTATGCTGTCCATTGAAGGGTTTTTCAGTATTGTAAGAATTACAAAGAATAGATGAATATGCTCTGTACCGAAGAGCATAACGCAATTGTAATCAAATTTGTGAAAAACAAGAGATAATTTTCCTTTTAATTACTTTCCTATTAACTTACTGTACAGCGCAACAAAAATGTTAGAATCCCATAAAAACGTCCATTGTGACATGCAAAGGAGGAACATTGAACCATGCATGAGGCCTGCAAGCAAGTTCTCTGATTCTGTTCTATCAAGGTGGAGGATATTCTGACAAGAGTGTCAGTACGTGATGTCATTTCCTTTGGGGCTACCTGCTCCACCTACTACCAGCTGAGCCTTGGCTCCGCCCTCTGGAAAAGCCTTTGCCAACGCCATTACACCGGCCCCACACCTCTGACCCAGCCAATGGACTGGCGGAGAATGGCTACCCTGAAAGGTATGCTGGTGCTGAATAGTAGTCAGAAACTCTCCCATGTCCCAATGCTATTCACCTTTCTCTCTATAGTGCACACCATAAGTGCACAGGTTAACACTTACCTTGCCATCTCCCAGGTAGTCAGTCCATCCAGATGCAGAGCTTGCGAGGGGCTCTCCGCAGCGGCCATCCATGGATTCGCGCACTTGGCCCTGTCTGCATGGCTGTGGTGCCCCCCACCGCCCTGGGCTACAAGAGGGCCGTGCCCACAAGGGACAACCTGCTGGTGTGGGACTACCTGGGCACGCTCTTCATGCTCCGCCACTCCTACAGCCCCTCTCCACGCACCGGGACCTTTGGGTGGAGGCGGGCCGCACGCAGCTCCATCCTCTGCCAGAATGCCAAGGATGTATGATGCCGATTCTATCTAATGTGATTAGCATTCACATAAAATAGTGTTCCCTGACAGTTCCTCTGTTATCTGTCGTTAGTGAAAAGCCTTATTTCTAAATTTCTACCTTGGTCCGTTGTAGTTTGCCGTGGATCCCCGTAGCGACTACTTCCGCCAGTATGTCTACGTTCTGGTCAGTCGCCAGGCCCCAACCCCTGGCTGGACTGGACCCCCGGGCTCTGTCCCAGCAAACCAGCGCTGCGACTGCGTGGAGGTGTACCAGCAGGACAACAACAGTCGCGTGTTCCGCATGACTTTTCACCCCTCACTGACCTTCACTCACCTCCGCCTCACCGGCTCTGAGACCAACCGCAGCCTACTGCTGCTCACCAGTGAGTTGGGGGAGCAGAAGATCGCTCTGATTGGTCATGCCCATTCCAAGCAAGAAACGTTTTTTTACTGTATTACTGAAAATGTAAAAACATTGACGCTGGTTCATTGATAGTCCCCAACCCCCCACCCTCTGACTCTCAGGCACTGGGAAGGTGTACAACCTCTCTGTGAACGAGACCCAACTCAACACCCCTCGGTCCTACACGGTCCAGCTGGCCCTGAAGAAGGTCAGCACCACCCTAGTGAACACCACCGTGAGCCAGATCCACACCAGCTACAGCAGCTCCCTCTACGTCACTGGTAAGTTACGCCCACACAGTCAGCTCAAGGTCCTGTTGAGACATGAAACAACTCCCTGTGGAAGAGTGTGGAGCCAATGAATGGGGCTTTGTTACCACAACTACGATTGCGTTTTTTTCAACAAGCGGTACATTTGACCCTTGAACAACACTGAGTCCTCTGACCTTCTGTGTCTGTCAGGTGAGGGCACAGTGTTCTTGGAGGTGCACAGTGCAGGTGTGTACCGTCAACTGTTTGGCACCCTACAGGGATTTGACCCCCACGATCTCAACACTACCGTGCCTCTCCCACTGCCTTACAAGGTAATGTTTTGAAGTAAATGTTTACATCGCTTTGGCTTGTAGCAGTGTAGAAATTTTAACTCCCCTTTCAAATTGATGGAGCTTAAAGTGATACTTCACCAATATTTATAAACAATACGTTAAGGCTAAATTAAAGCCTTAAAAAATTCAGTCCTCTTGAAGTCACAATATTTAACACTCATTTTGTCTGCCACCGGTAACAATCTCCTGCAAAGCTGTGATGAATTGCTTTATGGCACAAGTGTGACATAAGATCAGTGCAAGTGAAAGTACTGGCTGTATTTTTGTTGTACACCACAAATCAAACTTTTGCTCCAGCAGTACCAGCAATTGCTCTCCCCTTCGCTGAAAATGGTGGTAGTTTTCATTTTAGGAAGGATCCGCGATGACAGAGAGTAATATTCTCAGCTCGTTTGACATGCTGCAGTTTTATTGCAAAATACTAAATGAAAATACAATGTTTAAAATAGACCATTTGTGTTGATATAATACATATATATGTATAATACATCCAACGATCAAAAATGAGTGAGCAATCGCTTTAAGTCTCTATCTTTGACCTTTAGGTGGTGCGTTGCTCTCTGAGCCAAAACCATCTGTGTCTGCTGGACGACTGCGGCCGCGTGTTCATGCAGGGCAGCAACCGATATGGGCAACTTGGAACCGGGGACAAAATCGACCGCGGACACCCCACCAAGGTTTGTGTCTAGCTCTGTGAGTTTGTGTCAGTGTGTGTGTGTGTGTGTGTGTGTGTGTGTGTGTGTGTGTGTGTGTGTGTGTGTGTGTGTGTGTGTGTGTGTGTGTGTGTGTGTGTGTG